>JAODUH010052537.1:0-18737 GCA_027564835.1 Typhlichthys subterraneus
CACCACGGCAGACCAGCTCATTCTCAAACCTGGAACCAGCAGTTGCTGCATGAGGGATACACACACACCAACACAAGGATAGAAAGCAGCCAATGGAGTATTGTACACTAATAAACTTCATATACTGTACATTGTACTATAACTTTAATAAACAGTAAACGCATGGGCATGCCATTACATAATATTCAGTGTTCCATTGACATAAAGAAACAAAAATAAACAGGCACTGAGAAGGGATCTACCCAACTTAGACACGGTTAGTCAATAGTGGTTGATGCACTGCAGACATACAGGCAGATGGCATCAAATGTAACTAAGAATGAAAAACAGCATTTCTAAATGTATGCATACTGTACAATGTCAGTCTTACAGACCACCACAGATTGTTCTTTAAGCACTGGATATCTCCATCTCGCATATGGGCAGGTCACATGTGATCTGAGATGAGGCTTAGCAGGTTCCAAAGGATGTGACTTGTCCTCCATCTAATGGGGCTGAACATGTTCATAAAGATTCCCCCTGAATGCTACACTTTTGGGGGTGTGCCAGCTCAAGATCCGTCTGTTCGGCCTCTCCCTAGCACCTCACATATACAGTGCTTAAGGCACCACCTCTGGCAGTCACCCAGAACACGTACCTCATGTTTTATTAACGTGTATAATCAGCCTCTCTTAGTTGTATACAATCGATGTCAATTCACATGGTGACTGTGGCCCATACGGTAGGTAAAATAACCCGCAACAACAGTACTGTTTCTATAAACAATGTAGCTATCAGAAAAGACAGCATTCCAAGCCCCTATCATGCTCCATCCAACCCCTGTGCAATTACCCCAGTGGAGGACCAGCAGTGAAGGAGAGCACTGCTTTGCACTGTTGTTGTGGTTGTTGTGGAGCCGTCTGCTCAGATTCACAGTAATCGTTCCCTCACATCACTCGCCCTGAGTCAATGTGTGATTATGATAATGGGCATGAACAGCAAATGCTAATTGTTAACTTGGGGAATTTAAACTGCTTTGTACTGACATGACTTCCCAGAATAGCTTCCTAAATCACCGTGAGAGAAAGTCAGGTTTGGTCTGGAGGGACGTTGGTACACTGGCCTGTGTCTTTCACTGCTCCCTCGCTAAGCCTTTCTGTACAACTGAACATATAGACCTGGCCTTTAAACATTGCTGCTGTCCACTATAGCAGATTACAGTGGAAGCATTCATATCAGGCAATGCAATGTTATCATCTGTAAAAGGCACAGTAATAGATATGCGGCAGTCATGACAAGCCAAGCAAAGTCAAGCAAAATAATAACATGCTGTGGTCAGATGTTATGAAAAAACTAAATATGAATTACAGTATTTCTATACAATGCAGAAATATTTACTGTTCCACCAAATTTGGTACAATTTCCCAAACTTTAGTGTTGGACTTATGTATGGTGCAATTACATTGTGTTTTGCCAGGTCTTACTTCTGTGGCATTTACAATGTGTTATATGTATTAATTCAACTACACACATATTGCTATTCTGTCTCACCAGGGCTTACACCTCAGGATGTCCTACAAGCAGCAGACCCTAACCTACCTACCAGTCCCACGGCAGAACATCCTGCCTGCACTAGTCTCTTCCTTTTTACTAGTTAGCGGATATCCAGTGTCAGCAGTCTGATCTGATACTGTAATATAGCCAGTGTTGACAGTATGCTTGCTATTTAGCCATGGCAATACACAAGTTCAAGGATTCAACATGAGTTTAGATTTTCTCCTTTTGTACTTTAAACTATTGTACAAGATTACACACTACACACGCTCTGCCTATGAGCTTTGCATATTCAGCCCTCTCACCCTGGCTGATTGGCTCATCCATGCACATGACTTTGCTTGTCCAATAGGAATTCCAGAGTTGAGTGTGAGTGTTGGTGTGCGTCTTCATGTGTGTGTGTGTGTGTGTAAGATCAGGGCAAATGAACACACCTTTAAATACACTGAACATACATAGAGCACATCAGTGACCGGCCATTTCTTGGGGGGCTTCAATTCAAGATTCCCATTCATTTTCTCCATAGACTTTTCGTAAGATCCTTATTTAAAGAGTTTTAAGCCTGGAACCAAGCCATCCAGCTGTGTGAGAGTGATCGTGACCATAAACAATTTGATTTGGAGCAAAAAACATTTAATAAAAACTGAAAAAAGGCAAAGGTACAAGACTGTGTACATAACATGTTGTAATAGAGAAGGAACTGTGCATCCCATAACCCATTGTTAATCTCAGAAAATGCATTTTCTTCCCTGGTTCTTCTTAATTAGTTATCAGATTGTGTATATTATACCATTACAGTAGTATAATGCAATAGTTTTCATATTATTTATACTTCTAACATAAGCAATCATACTTTTCAGTGCTAGCAATACTCACTAGCCTATATGACTTCGCGGGGTTTGAAACATTTCCATGGTAACAAGGAGCACCTATTCCAAACAGCTCCGAAGCGCTAAAGCAAAATCACAAGATTAGGATGGTTTCACTACGATAGCCAGTTCCACCAATCAGAGACGTTGCTTTCACGCTTTAGGATTGTGGGTACTGTAGTAGTTATTTGTGATATCGCGAATATATCATGTTTATTTTAAAACAAGGTTGATATCATACGAACTTGTGGCTTTTACCTGAGCATATACTATTGATTCACAACCTCGTAGCTGTTTGGCATGGTTCAAAGCTTAAAACATTTTATATAAGGATTTTCTGAAAAGTCAATAGAGAAAATTAATAAGAAATGTACTTCCGGAACCACACTGTTACGCTCTATTGAACACACCACTAATATTAAGCCAGTTCTAGTTCCATATCACAGCCCCTATCGGACCAGCTATCAAAGGACTGATTTTCTTTTATGAAGTTAATGATTCTTTACATTTGATTTATGTTGTCTTTTGTAATTGTCGTTTAATGACTTGTTGCTGCCTGTATGGTGGCCAGCATACTCTTGAAAAACACATTTTAATCTCAAAAGCCTCTCCTGGTTAAATACAGGTTTATTATTATAGCCGCCTGCATATCACAGCATTATGAATCAGTGTCTAGACAGGTGTAAATGTGCACGTACGTGCATGTGCTTGTGCTGTATGTGCCAGTATAGATACAGATTCCAGCCTTCCACTGAACCCTGTCCAGGAGCATTCCGAGCCTTACTGTTTAGGGATAAGACTTCAGACTGGCCAACCCGGCTGAAGACAAACACACACACACACACACACACACACACACACACACACACACACGCGCGCACACACACAAAATAAGCATGCTACCTTGTAATATCCTGTTCGATTCCCACTGCCCTCCTGGGGTTATCAGGGAAAACTCAGAGTTTTTCACTGGGGAAGAAGGAGAGGTCTGATTAGATCTCAGATGTAAAGCCACGTCCAGATGAGCAAGCCTGTTTCGACGCTGGCCCTTACCGTAGGGTGTCGGAGGAGACACCGGGAACGAGGGAGTGGCCGGGGAAATGCCTGTCAGGTCCCCACTGTCCACGGAATATGAGAGGGCCCAGCGCTTCACAACATAGGGGAAAGACAACAGAAGCCATTTAGTACGCTTTCATGATGGGATTGAAACTCCCTCCTGCATGCACGTCACACACATGCACGCACACACGCACGCACACATCAGTCTTGTGATCTGTGGGTAGCTGTAGCTTTTAGTGTAAACAGTAATGCAGTCATGCCAGCACAAAGCCATGACAGCTAGCGTGAAAGCTGAGCTAACAACCATTCAGGAACAAATGACCTTGTGGTCTATACATGTCCATATAAACAGCAACAAGAACTGCTCTCCTTATTTAATTAACTTATTCAGGATGTATTCATTAGCACCATTTCCTTTTAATTTCATAGAGAAGCCATGCACTACTGCATTGTACTGTGTATAATGAAAATAAAGATTATTCATTCAAGAGACTTTCTAATCCCTCAAAATTAAGAATGCATGGTGAAGTTCAACCAGCACACCACACGCAAGCACCACATACCATTACCCTTCAGTCACATTAGAGGGCGCTCTTTTTACCTGAGAGCAGTGAACTGGGGAGTTAAAGGTTTCAGTTCCTCCTGTCCTTTCTGGGGAACGCAGTCCACAGCAATCTGTTACATCGCTGGTCTGTCTCTGCTGCAGCCAGCCTTCAGAGAGAGAGACACAGACAGACAGACAGATAAAAAGAGAGAGATTTAAATCAGAACACAGGGCCCAACCCGGGAATGTATTTCTCTAGCAAGATTAAAACATATAATTCACGAAACACAAAGCAAAAATTACAAATAAAAAACATGAAGGATTGTTCATATTTTCCTGCATCAAGTTCTCAATTTCAACCCTTTATTTGTCCCCATGGGGCAATTGGGTTTGCAGCAAGTACCACATGACATACACAAAGTTAAGCGAATGATTGTAAACATTCCTAAATAAAAAGAAATCACCAATACCCAGGTGTGGGTGATCTTAGGTAAGGTGTGAGTAAAATAAAAAAATTTAAAAATGTATAATAAATAAATAAAGTGACAAACAGTCTAGAAATAAAGCACTATCACTGAATCATGTGTGACTAAAGCAGACTATACTCTGGATTCTTCTTAGAACATATCTGGATACATCTGTTGGAACAATCACCATGAAACACTGTTCCATGGGGTACAACTCTTTCCTAGTCAGACATTTCCACATTTCTGTCATATCACACACAGGGCCTCATATATATGTGTTGTCATGACAGCAGGCTCATTATTAAGACAGCAGTATATGAAGTAAGGGCTTAACCGTCGCGCTGTCCTATGGGTCAAAATGACCGGTGCATTTGCCAGTAGCGGGCAGCAACCACAACAC
Source organism: Typhlichthys subterraneus (assembly GCA_027564835.1). Taxonomy (NCBI): domain Eukaryota; kingdom Metazoa; phylum Chordata; class Actinopteri; order Percopsiformes; family Amblyopsidae; genus Typhlichthys; species Typhlichthys subterraneus. The sequence goes on from JAODUH010052537.1 coordinate 4,873, forward strand.
GGACATATGACATTCCGCAGTTCGCTCCCTCTGCTGCTAGTCTGCTGAAATGCCTTAGGACAGCGGGAGGGTTAAAATATCTTAATTGTCAGATTCCACAGGCAGACATGTGATGCTTAATGAAAGTAGAGAGAAGTAGACTCCTGGATTCCCCAAATGATTGGACATGCAAGACCCCACGGTCCATGGAATGTGTAGCAAGCTACACACTTCACACCACAACCCAGAGGAAAGGATTCACACACGCACAGTCACAGCCTCATACGTCTGTTGTCACGGCAGCAGGAACTTTATTGTTGCTTAAGACAGCGGCTACCAGCTGCTTCACCTGTTGTGTATGGGTGCTTGTGAACTTCGTGCTTAAACATAGCTTAAAGTCATAATGCAAAGTTATGCTTCATGTTCTACCATCTGTCAGCAAGACTTTTCCATTGCTATTTGAAGAGCAAACTAATATTAGTAGAAAATGTAGAGAGATGCATTTTACAAGACTCTTTGCAACACTGAGCACAAGTTAATAAGTAGTAGTAAATTTGGCATACATTTGTATAAGAAAGAACCCGCTATGTCACTTCTGTAGTCACAGAAAAAATCAACTAGGAATATTGTCCAGTTCCTTTAAATGAAAACCAAAAGCAGTTTGAGACTTGTATATTTTGCTTTGGTTGTGAACCAGTAAATCCCGCTGTGGGGCGTAAACATGGGTGTTTACTTGTGTTTCGTGAGGCATGTCTCTCAGATGATGAGAGGGAGGGAAGGGGGGGGGGGGGTGTGGATAAGAACACCCCAGAGACGGGTGATTTGTCACAATACAAAAGCATTCCAGGATGTATAACCCAGACAAACACACAGTTTGCACATAGACCCAGGTTACTATTTTTTACCAAGGCTTGGAAATCAAAACAAACACACATGTACACATGTACACATACACACACTATATTTATATTTGCCTATGCTTAATTCCATAATTCCAGGAGATCTGTCACTAACTGGCAGTGCACATGGAAGTGGTGAGATCACTATAACTACCAGAGGGTCAAAGGTTGTGCCCCATGAGACCCCATACATCAATCATATGGGAAAGAAAGCGAGTCAAGACCACATCACTGTGGCACATTAAAGAATAACCATAGAGAAGTACTACTTATTACTAATGTATTACTAATAAATCCACAAGGCCATCACAAAAAAGATAAATACCTGCATCCACTTATAAAAACATAGGTGCTTTCCTGCATGTACAGTAGATTGAATAAATACTGCCTCAATTAATTAACTATGCGGCACTAGAACTTCAAGTCATCAGGACAACAATGTTTTTGGCTTTGTTTGGAAGGTAGAGTGGGTGCCACTCATGAGGCGTAAGGTGCTCTCACTCCTAGAGCTCTCAGGAGCTCACACTGCTCTCTGGCCTACTGTACCTATAACCAGAGGTGTGTGTGTTTCAAACATCACCTGACCGCTATGGTGGCATCATTCTGTGAGCAATCCTGCAATTTATCATGCAGAAGAAGAGCTACAGAGAACAAATACAGAGCGAATAAATGTGGGAAAAACGTCCTAGTACTGCAGAGACATTGTGTGTTAAATGACTCTAAGTCTCTTCAAATCACAATGGCAGGATGTCCGAGGTAGGGCTTCTGCAACAGTCTGGCCTAAGCTGGACAAAAAGCACTGTATCCTACAGGAGAAGCTAAATAATGGAAAGACGTTAGCTTCACTATTGCTGTTAGTTTCTGAGTGGTAGAACTGGTGTTGAACACATTTGACCTCAAACACATTGCGTATTGAGAGCAAAGTCCTGATTTTACACTTCCATTGCAAGAATGCCTATACCTGTTTAATCAAACATTTCCACCCTTTCAGTAAATACCACACACACACACACGCACGCACGCACGCACACACACACGCGTGCATGTTTTTAAACGTGTGTCTCTGTACAGGCGTGTTTTTTTTCCCCTGGCATGATTTGAAGATACAAATAACCTTCTGTTCATTATATATTAAATATGAATGTGCCGTGGCGCTGCTTGCTCATCTGTGTGGCTGCTTTCAACTGGTTTAAGCTCATGCATATCCACCAGATCTCCACCTGGGAACACTAACATTTTCAGAACCTTCCCAGAAATCGTATTAAACCTTGGCAAAATGCCACAGTGGTTTTTCCAGGTATTTACACCAGGGAACGTTGGTTAAGTGCTGGGTTAGGAAGCCAATAAGAAAATGACTTTACAGATCACAAATGGCCATGTAGCTGTAGTTCCTGGCCTGCTCTTTGTGAATGCTACTAACAGCTGACGGTGGTCCAATAGCACGGTGACATGGGAAGGCCTGCTCCATACCCGACATGTAGGCGCGGCTCCTGTGGCTCAGGCCGCTGGCGTGGAGGGGGGCACAGGTGGTGTGGATGGGCACAAAGGTGGGGTCCAGCTCCAGGATCAACTGGTTGAGCTGCTCTATGGACTGGTCCATGTCTGTGGCCAACGCTGCCAGGTCCTGCTCCTGGCACGGCTCCCCGGGGCCCCCGTTCACCTGGGAGGGGTGCACAGCGGCGGGGGCGCGCTGCTGCCAGCTGCTGCTAGTGGAGCTGGGCGCGACGTCGTGAAACACGTCCCCCTCGTCCTCCAGGGTGTCCGTCTGCCGCCGGCTGGGCCGCGCCTCTCCGTTGAGGCTGCCCTCTGAGTGGGGCTCAGCTACGCTCAGCTCCCCCGCCGCTACACTGGAGCCCCAGCGCTCTGCCATCACCTCGCCGGGAGCCAGCTCCAGCCTCCTCCCCAGGGTGAGGGGGTCTGGATGGGCCACACCCCTGGCCTTGTGGGGGTCTCTGCTGGCAGACTGGAGGGGCAGTGTGGGGGGGGTCTCCTGGCTGCGGTGCTTCCTCACGCGGGCGTACAGGCTGCCATCCACGGGGCCCAGAACAGGAGGCAGGGCTGAGGGGACACGAGAGGACGAGACCACACCTTGTTATTATCAATAATATGTAATAATAATAATGATAATGCATGCTAACAATATGTCATAGAGTATGAAAGATCACATTATCATTACCATTATCATCATCATTGTTATTATTATTATTACTGTCGTTGTTGTTGTTGTCATCTTTAGTGTACACCTTCTTAGTGAGGGACACAATGCTGTAGTAGACAAGTGCTGATCTGAATGACTCATTATTTATGTAGTGGAGCTGTACTATAGTGTCAAGCACACTCACATTTACACTGCAACCTCTCCACTACTGTACCTGACTCATTGTGACACATACACTCACACAAGACCAGGCATACTTCATGGAGGTAACACTGAGTCTCTTTGTGTGAGCTGTCGGCTGCGTATGCACATGACTGTCAGAGGCAAACCCCACCTGGGTCTTCTGGGCAGGTTGATAACGCACGTACACACACACACACACATGCACACACATGCACGCACGCACTCTCTGATATACAGTATTTAGACGATTATATGAAGATATGCTTCTAAAGGAAACAATCGTCAACAAGACATTCAGTACGTACCAGCTGGTAAGCTAGGAAGCATAGCCTCTTAAGTCCAGCAAGAAAATAGATTAGAATATAAAGAAATAATGGTCAAATACCACAAATGATCCCATAAAGTCTCACATGCTGATCTAATACTACTATACATACACAACTACACACACACACACACACACACACACACACACACACGTGTGTACAGATCCACAAATTCTCTCTTCCAGTTTAGTAAAATAAAAAGGAATGAATTGACCAAACAACTTACATGTTCAGAGCAGAAGAACACGTCACGAGCACCAAACAATCAGATAGACAGAAAAACAGCAATTCCACAAGAATATACTTTCACTCTCCCACTGGCAAACAGGATGGACATTCCTACAGAATCTGGCACACTGACCCCCACCCCCCAACCCCCTCAAGAGGTTTAAGAGAGCAAAAGACACGCCGCCGATCCAAGGGGTGCAGATGCAGGGGAATGAGAAAATACACAGGAAAGAATGAGCCGAGCCAGATCACAGGAACCCAGTCAGATGGGCTTCACTGCACACCTTCTTTGGAAGAGCTTCACCATCCACAACAGAAAGAGCTGAAAATAACACTTTTCTCCTAAGGTGCTGACAGACCCCTAATCTCTCCCTCTATCTCTCTCTCTCTGCCTCTCTCTCTCTCGCTCCCTGAGTTGCCAATCCCCACCTATTCTGCTGTTTGTCCCCTCCCCTCTCCTCTCTCTCTCCCTCCTTCTCTCTATCCAGTAGCCTTCCACCCACACCCACAACACACACACACACACACACACACACACACACAGAGTGGCACGCACACACACACACACACACACACACACACACACAGGTAACTGAGGATCACTCTCTCTCTGTGCACTGCTGTTTTTTGTTTGAGCAGCTGAAAGGGAGAATCACTTAACAGTCAAGATCTATGCACATCCACCCCACACGCACACACACACACACAGGGGAGGGGGCTTACACAAATCACACTTATAAGCATACACTGCTGAAACACGTGTGCATTCATTCAACACACAGACCCACACACACACACGCAAGGACAGGGTAAATGACCTTGGGGTGACCAAATATGGCCAGGGAAATTTAAGGCTTGCAAACAGCAGGGCTTGTGAGAGGGCCAATGTGTGTGTGCATGTGTATGTGTGTTGGGGGAAGGGGGGTGAATATTAGTATAGTAACTACAACTAATTCAAACGTGTTCTTACTAAAATAAAAACGAAAGCACACATAACACCTATTTTAAAGATGATACACTGGCTGCCTCTGCATTCTAGAGCATAATATAAAAAGCATAACATGACCTTGCACCTGAATACCTTACTGATATGGTTTCAATATATGTGCCCAGTAGGTCCCTTACATCATCTGTGCTGGTCTCTTAACTGTCCCTAAGGTCAGGACCAAAAGGTTTGGTGAAGCATCTATTAGCCACTATGGACCGGTTCTATGGAACAGTAGTCTGCCAGTCTGCCAGACTATTTAAGAGATATATAGATAATATTGACATTTCCAAAAAATATCTTTAAACATATCTTTTGACATATCTTTTTAGCCGGGGCCTTTGTTGATTTGCCCTGATCTTGTGTAGATATAATAATACTTTCTTTAACTGTTTTAACAAGTTACTGCATATTCATAGGTTATATATTGTTTTATTCTTCGTGTATTACTTGTTTTTATGCATACATTTGATTCATTTTAAAGTTGAACTCTTTATAGGTTTTAATTGTTAAATCACTTTGAAATACATTTTTTGTAGGAAATGTGCTATACAAATATAGTTTGATTTGATTTGAATGCCCTCTGAACTGGGAGGGGAGAGAGAGAGAGACAGTGAGAGGGAGGGAGAGAGAGAGGGAGAGAGAGAGAGAGAGAGAGAGAGAGAGGAGAAGTGTAAGATGGGGAGCCAGAGAGACAGTGTGTGTGTAAAACAGAACCACCTGTGGTGGAAAACAACATTCTTCAGTCTTGATGTCCTGGCACTCTCATTATGAGCGCTCCATGCATGTCCGTGGGTAACGTGATGGCCGCGCTCCTTGCCATTGGTGTGTGAGTGCACGCACGCACGTGCATGTGCGTGCCCGTTCGCTCCACATTTCTTTCCCAACAGTTGGTCTGTCTAAATTACATGGCTGGCCTGGGCATATTTAGCTATGGTATAAAACAGCTGGAGCAGAGATATGCTCCCAGCACTTACTGTGATTGGTTCAGCTGTCTGGTCACATGTTCTCTTGTTTGGGTGTCGGGCTTTTTCTGTGTTTAAATGGGTGCACGTGTGTGTGTGTGTGTGTGTGTGTAGGCGTGTTCGTGTGTGGTTGCTCTAACTAAATGAAAGCTCCTCAGAGAGGCCTCTAAATACACTACCCAGCTCTGGTGAGCCAGCTGCTTGATGACTCTGGGAATGACTCAAGTGGGTGTAGACAGAATAATAACAATAACAAACAATAACAAATAAACTATAGAAATAAATGATTGTTAATTCAAAATGTCTGATTTCCATAATTAGTGTGTGTGTGTGTGAGACTAAAAAAAGCATAAAGCACCAGAGCCGTGGGTCAGTATTGCTGCAGTGCTAACGTCACTTACAACACTCCTGTATCTCCTCTTACATTTACCTTGTACTAACAACTAGCATGTGCACCCCTACACTGGACTTGCATTCAGTAAATCACCTGTTGGGTTGTCTGTGGGCACATACTGCATGTCTGGGCTTGTTGTCTGTGACAACATAGTGTTGATCGCGTGTTGCATTAAAGCATTTAGATGTATTCTATGTGCGTTTGTTGTTTCATGTGTAATTCAGTGTGTGGTCTTGCTGGTCTGCACATGTACTCTCACGTTCACGATGCAGTGTGAAATCCTATCCAGCCTGTCCCACATGACCACACAAACAGAGACAAACACAGAGGTGGAGATAGTTAAACATCTTGCCTGTATCAGCAGCAGATATATCGTGGTATGAATCCCATCGGACCAGGGGGTCTAAAGTGTCGTAGTCCACGGTCACCGTGTTTTGGTTGTGCCACAGTTCTCTGCCTGTACGCCATAACGACACATGCACAAACACATTATATCCCTGCAGTTATTCACATGTAAACGCATTACTTTGGGTACAAGCTCATATAAAACCTCTTTCAGTAATAACCAGAACCTTTTTGTAAGGTTATACTGTAACTGCATGTTCGTGCGCGAGTGTGCATCTGTGCGTTTGTGTGTGTGTGTGTGTGGTACATTTTATTTGTATGCTGTCAGTGATCTGAGTTCCTGTTAGATGTGTGAGTGTGATAAACGCTTATATTGCTTGTCGATGAGAGGAATTGTGTGCGTGCATCGCAGGTCAGTATACAGTATCATCCACTGTAGCTTTTATAGGATTCACTGTTAGAAAACTGGAAGCACAAATCCCATAACACTAATAACTCATCTTCTGTCTCCTAATAAACACAAATGTCAGTAATTGACGCAACAATCCATTGATTATGTCACCCTAAGCAACATGGATTGTACCATTTCTCATTTGATTGCCATCACACCCCTATCTATCAAATAGCAAATTCCTATTGTGCAAAATAGTGCAAACATCAACCATTACACTAGCACTCAGGATCTTTATAAAGATCTACATGTATGGCTCCCATACCTAAATCCAACTGTGGAATTATTTACAGTATTGAGCTGTGTAAAGTGTTTGACTGCCAGCCCCATACGCATATGTCCTTGCTAAGCCATGGATGGCTAAACAATGAGGAGTGAGTGGATGGACAGTAAAAAGCTAGAGGAAATGTATCTGACTTTCTGTTTTATTGCCAGCGTGTAGCGGGACTGGCCAATATGAGCAAATGTCACTAACTGACTGCCCTTGTTAAAAAGTACATGCCCTACACCAGGGCTATTCAATTCCAGTCCTGGAGGGCCACTGTGCTGCATGTTTAGATGTCTCCCTGCTCCAACACACCTCCAGGCCCTCCAGGACTGGAATTGAATAGCCCTGCCCTACACTATAGTAGGTGGTGGTTATGCACCATGACGACAGTAGGTGGCGGCAATGCACCACCTGCACCATCCCCCATAGGAGTATTACACACTTTTCAAACCCGTACTGGTATTGGCTTATGGTGTTGACTCTGCAGATAAACGGCTTGCCTTGTTTTCTGTTCTTACACATTACAGTTTGATCACCTCAAATTTACATTGCTGTATCATTGTAATGTTTTACTGTAAACTCGTGCATTTGTTCTGGCTTTACAGTAGACATTTTGTCAAACAGTTTGTGTGAGAATAATTTTGTGTGGCATCAACAGTCAAAGGTTTAGGATGTGTGCGTGTGTGCACAGCAGCATTTGGGGAATTAACGCTCCAGTAGGATATCAGGAAGGGGAACAATACCTGCCACCCTCTCAGGGCTGTCTGAGAACACCAGCTCCACCCTGCTGTCATCTGGGAATCTGCAGTCTGGGAACATTATGGAGATGTAGAGCAAGTAACTGCATGTGTGCTACCACGCATTAGTTAATGATTCAGCCAATTAGACAGTAAACACCAGTACCTGTGTGAGCGTGGTCAAGGTCCACCTTTGAGAAGGTGAGGGTGTGTCCATAAATAATGCCCGTGTGAAACTGCACACTGAAGACAACCTGCCGGCACGCTGTCTGGCTGTTTTTATCATAACACACCACCTGCCACGGCAACGACACAAACAATTAAGCAAGAAAATTATTCAGTGAAATGGGATTTTTTTTTTGTTAACATCCAAATGAGTTGTGAATTATAAGTGTGTGCACAGTCTATGCAAAGTATTTACATTCTCTTGTGGATGTGCTGTAACAACTGCTGTCCATTCATTGCATTGTAAAGCGACGGAGCATAATTGGCCTAACTGCATTATTGTCTCCTAGAGCCTAGTGCCCTGGTGCGTTTAGTAACCACACTGTGCTGCCATATCACCCTAAAGAGAGCGCATCTTAATAATACATTCATCATCAACACCTTTGCAGTGCACACACATACACATACCATTATGTCCCCTTTAAGCAACTGAGCTGGCTGGAGCACTATGTATAGTCTGTCAGTCTGGCCAGCTTGCACATGACTGAAACACAAAAGCATCTCATTTGCAGAATTCTGCTTTTCTTTGTCATTGTTTTACTATTAAATTAAATTTAATTTACTATGTTTTGCTATGTATTTGTATTAATAAACAATTTGCAACTTTAGATAAACATGTATTGATGTTTATGGCTGACTGAAGTATTGATAATGTATTGATAAGTATTGATAATGCTTCGTTTGTGTGCTGGCCGTGACAGTCGCTAGTCTCGTAGGAACATATGGATCTCACAAGCTCTTCCGTAAATGTCTAGCCTCGTGAGCCCACCCTGATCTCCCAAGCACATCCATTAGTTCCACTCTCCAGGGCATAGAGCAGAACAAATCCAAGAGCTTGGGAAATCTAGAGCAGGGGTTCCCCATCCTGGTCCTGGAGAGCTACTGCAAATGAATGGGTCATTATCAGTCTCTGCAGAAGCCTGATTACAACCCATTCATTTGAGTCAGGTGTGTGAGCAGGAAGACATCTAAAACATGCAGGGCAGTAGCTCTCCAGGACCAGGATTAGGCACCCCTGACCTAGAGGGTCTCGAAGGTCTCATGAGCTACATAGTAGTTTGACCAGGTACAGGTAGGGACTCTTCAACACACTAATTACTGTAGCCCACTTGCTGTTAGGGTCTAGAGAGCACGTCCTTACTGTAGGCTCACTGAACACACTAAACTGGAATGTAACTGTAACTGTAATGACTGTAGGCTAGGTGAAGGATGTCATACTAGACTGAACACAATCAACTGGAATGTAACTGTAACTGTAATGACTGTAGGCTAGGTGGAGGATGTCATACTAGACTGAACACACTAAACTGGAATGTAACTGTAACTGTAATGACTGTAGGCTAGGTGAAGGATGTCATACTAAACTGAACACAATAAACTGGAATGTAACTGTAACTGTAATGACTGTAGACTAGGTGGAGGATGTCATACTAGACTGAACACACTAAACTGGAATGTAACTGTAACTGTAATGACTGTAGGCTAGGAACACACTAAACTGGAATGTAACTGTAACTGTAATGACTGTAGGCTAGGTGAAGGATGTCATACTAGACTGAACACACTAAACTGGAATGTAACTGTAACTGTAATGACTGTAGGCTAGATGGAGTATGTCATACTAGACTGAACACAATCAACTGGAATGTAACTGTAACTGTAATGACTGTAGGCTAGGTGAAGGATGTCATACTAGACTGAACACACTAAACTGGAATGTAACTGTAACTGTAATGACTGTAGGCTAGATGGAGTATGTCATACTAGACTGAACACAATCAACTGGAATGTAACTGTAACTGTAACGACTGTAGGCTAGGTGAAGGATGTCTTACTAGACTGCGGACGTGCATACAGCTTGCAGGCTCTGGTAGACTCTCAGGAACAGGCTGCTTCCTATTGATAATAAGAAGAGTGTATTTGCATAGGAATGATAGGAATCAGTTTGTTTGTGTGTAACATGACATACCTCCCTCTGGTCTGCTCTCAGGAATACCATGAACCACAACACAGAGGAGGAAGGATGGAGAGGAGCTCAGTCTAATTACACCTTTCAACACGCTCCCCAGCATCCAAACATATCTGGATGGAAAGGAAAAAGACAGCAGACTACATGATTCTCAAACTGGGAGCCCAAAGAGCTAGCTAGAGTCTAGCCTGGCAGGGCATACACAAAACTAAAGAGGATGTCTAGGAAATAAATAAATTGTAATAAAAAATTCACAAACAACTGCAACATAATTTGCATTGTTATACATATCTGTTGCAAAATATATAATAATTCACATTTATTTTAGGTTTCTTATTTCGTTTTTCACATGTATTTTGTTTAATGTACAGTATGTGTAAATAGTTTTTATTAAAATTATGTTACAATTAACTAGATCACAACTAGTCTTTGAATGTCGTAAAATAAATTTCAGAGGATTTTTGTAATAACAGGAATTGCTCTGTCCAGCTATGTAGAAATGATGGACATAACATAAGTATTAATGTGTCTCATCACAGATCAATCCTAAAAAACAAATGTTATGGTGCAGCTACACTTAAAGTGACATCACAACCTGAGAGGATACCAGGTTTGTTTACCTAGAAAATGCGACCTTTGACCTTCACAGTTCTATTGACCTCATGGTAAATGTAAAACAACCTTACCGCTTTTGAGAAGGCGTCATGAGGCTAGAAACCTTGTCATTGTAGAACCTCTTCATGACAAAGTGATCCAGAGAAAGGCCTGCACTGAGACACGTGGAGACACCCTGGTTATGTTCATGTGACAATATAGCACGCACACAAGCACACACACACACACACACACACATACGTAACTAGATAAACTGCAAAAGTCCTGAAGTCTATGAACAATGTTATCAAATTGAGACAATCAACAGACACACAATGCATGCATATATACAGTACATGAACGTGTGCACACACACACACGCACACACACTCTACCTGAGCTTCACATTCTTCCCATTTCCCAGTTACCTGGATTTCCCTGTGAACTTTCTCACGACCCCTGCTTACAACACGCTGACAGCTCTAAGCATACACTAAAAGAGGCTGTAAGGAAGCCGATATAGCTACACACCAGAGACTTTTAAGCGGTAGTGTATAAGATCTAGTCTCGGCAGGCTATTTCCATATGGAGGACAGGAAACTCTAACCTGACACTAATCACTAACCCCTACTGTACACTTTTATATTTTAAAAATGTGTATATATATACACGTTTTAAATATGCTATTTACTAGAATTATACTCACTGGAAGTCACTTTACAGTTGTTTTCCCAATCCCTTGGTCACATTTGCTAAACACTTCACACAGTTGTCCTAACCAACTTTCATATTGGCACCACAGTTAATTTTACATCCAAAATGCAGTAAAACAACCATAACACTTAATTCAACTTGTTCTTACACAACAATAGTACATGTCACCTAATAAGCATGCTGTCAGTTATAAAACACTTCCCTAAACAACACTAACAACATGTAGCATTACACAGTGCCTTTATTTGTTTATTTGCAATACAATACAAAAGCATCTCTAATGCTTATCAATCACTTTATGTTCACTATGTTTTACAGTGTTTACTGTAATTTTTATATATTTTTGGACAATGAGTACAATACTGTACCATAGTTCCAGAATAAAATAATGTATATAAACAGTATATATACCATCAACAGATATATAGCTATATACCATCAACAGATCTATCTCAGCTCTCTCATGTTTACATTACAGTACAAAACTTCCTAAAACTTACAGTAATATGACTTTTTTGTATAGATGGCAATGAAATGCCTGGGTAGTTGTTCTGGTGCAAGGGGAATCAGCTTCTGTTTACAGTAGTCTAATTGTTCCAAATAGCATTTACTATAATTATTTTAGATCTGGACTATATTTCTATACCATATTACTGTGGTAAATCAGTAAATTGCTATATTTTTCTATTTGGTGTTATGTTAGGATTTAAACATAATTGTAACAGTTTTGAAAAGAGTATATGTGAAACAGTGCCTTTAAGAACATAGAGTTTTGGTGGTGGTTGTGTCTGAATGAGAAAATAATCCATGACATTTGAAAGATGTAGTCATTTAATGCATATCATGCCAAAGCAATGAAAAATAACCCAGTTTAACCCACATATGCTGCTGTTGTGCTCACTGTGTGAAGAGTTTAGCTAATTTTACCAAGGTATTAAGAAATGGGTCTTAGCGATTGGGAAAAAACTGTAATAATGGATCAGAATTATGTTACGTTTTGGCTTCCAATCACCACAAAAGCTCTGACCCGTGACCAAATAAGTCACATTACTCCTTTATTAGCATGCAAAAACACGGCAATGCTCCTGTCACAAAGCCTTGGCTCCTGCGTTCCATTATAAACAACATTAACAGTTATCCAACAGCAACAGGATCCCTGCCACAAAATCAAATATGAGCTAAGTTCAAAATATCTTTATTGACTGTTCTGCCCTTTGCCATTTGCCTTTTGTTCAGTATGTTAACTATGTGAATTGTTCAATCACAGTTTGTTAATCTTTGATCTAAACAAACTATCTTGCAGTCTGACGACCACTATAAAATGGTATAGGTGGATAGTTAAGATTATGTTTCTTATACGAACAATAATAGCTTGCTTAGCAATATCCTATATCAAATGATCAAATCAGTCAAAACAAAATTGCATACCATGTCAATGCATTATCCTGTCACCAGGTAGGCCTACATATTGCGTGTTACCTGGCTGATATGTTGGTGAAATGCATATAGGAGGCCAGCACTACTCCAATTCTGCCTCTTTCACCCTGTGGAGGACACCGTTTATATGGCTTGGCTATGCATCTACATAGGACGTTAGAAAACAGTAGCATTCAGAGGAATCATCCAACTTTGCGAGCCTATTCACCTTGCAGTGCAAGAGCAGGACATGTTTTGGATGTGCCTGGAGCCAGTTCCCCATAGCTGTGCAAACACTGCACATCTGATCAAGGGTGGGAGCCAGGAATTCCTGCCAGCCTGTGTCCAAAACCTGGGTGACAAAAAACAAAGGTGCCCTTCCATTCTGCTGGTTTACACACACTGCAATGCTGAGAGAGGGGACCACGGGCCAGTACCTTGTGGGTGGAGTAGTTGAGAGCGTCGCTTCTCTCAGACAGGTTTATTAGCTGAGGATGACAGAAAACATGAATACATGTTGGAAGGAGCAGAGAGAGAACAGGGAGAGACGGCGGGAGCTCGGGAGGCCATCTCACCAGGTAGTTGTGCCCATGCTTGGACTCCAACATGTGTGTGATGTCACACAAGTTCTGGAGGTAGGTGTGCTCTGGACATGCTCGGGGGAAGGACACAGTTATGATACGCTCTGTGATGTAAGTCAGGTCAAATCTCTGGTGCTCCTCCATGGATGGGACCAGTCACTCACACAAGCCTCTCCTGATAGGCAGGGACACAGACCGGTCAGTGTTATTCACACAGACAGACTGATGAAGCATTCAATACAGCTGTTTTACTGAATGAAGAGGATCATGTTGCATTGGCTAGTCTATAAACAGACTGTGTTGCAAAAACATTGTGAGATTGGTCATCGAACATCTAACACAACAAATGTATGTTTTACATGTTTTAGCAATGGTGGGCCGTCAGGGCCAGCAAGGCCTTCTCTGCTGGCCTAACATAAATCATGATCATAATTTGATAAGTTAATTT
>JAODUH010052558.1:0-18734 GCA_027564835.1 Typhlichthys subterraneus
TATATTAAGAAAATTACACAGATTACCAATATGGCATGTCCAAATAGTGTGGGCATTGCATGGGCATTATCTAAATTCTTAAGAGGCTCACTCTTCTGCGATTGCCCCATCAGGGCACTTCATGTCTGTCCATACTTCTACTTGAATTTAGTAACTCCTCAATTTTCTTTCCTGCTCTGTGAAATACAGTACAACAGCTGTCAAGGCAGCTCTTTCTATCACATTAAAAAAACAGTGTGTATGCTTTATGTGATGGGTTAATCTCTTTTGCACCAGGTTCTGTAGTCGTAAGGATGGCTTTGATTTTGTGCAGTGGCTTGTGTGCTGTGTGTATACGTTTATTGTTGGCTGTGTCTGACCTAGACGAATGTATTCCCCCAGCTAAAAAGAACTTCAATTACTCTTGTTTATTGTTGCACCTGTTGATTATTTCTGTGGTTATATGCCCCAGGTGTTGAAACCTCTCAGATTACCTACAGTATCTGCATTTTAGAGCCATCTGAACCTCTGCTATGTTTGAATAAACTGGTTTCAGATATTTTTCCTTGATTATGTTCCCCATGAACCAAAATAAAGAAATACAATTATTCTGGGTGCTTGTTTCATGTTTAACAATACTTACACAAAGGTAATTTAGCAGATAGATATATCCAAAGCAATTTACAGTGAGTACATTTTTAATATATGTATGGAAAAACGATAATCCAATCCATTTATCATCAAAGCTGTGGCAATGCATGCTCAATGTGCGGGGCGGAGATTAGGTGTTTTCCTTTTGATGCTACCCCACCGTTGAGAAGCAGGTAGGGGTTGGGAATCTTGCTCAAGGTAGGCCTGACTTAGTGATGATTGAACCCACAGCATTTTAGCTGGGAGGCGACCAACTATGCTGATTTATAATGTGTTTTAATTCAATAGAAGACACATGCTGTACATGCTGCTCAGAGCAAGGTTAAAACTAAAATTAAGAATGTATTGATGTGTAATACCAATCCAGTTATGTTTGCAGTAAACCTCATTTGGTAGACCTAACATCAATATTGTAGTTCTAGAAATCACCACTAGGGGGACGTCTCTGTCTGTAGCATAGGTCCATAGATGTGTAACTAGATTTTATTACTGTAAAAGCAGTTTAATTTTGACATTTGGTTACATGCATTTCTTTATGTCTACACAAGGTTGGCACAACTTAATTTTATTCAGATACTTTATTTTTCAGTGTTTACTACAAAGGAATATTTAAATATAACAAAAGAAATACCAATAAAAAATAAAAAGTATAAAACATTTGTTAAATTGTAGTGTTTTTGGTGGGAGAAAAAGGTGTTTTCAGCCATGCTTTTGGCTTGGTACTGAATATGACATGTTCATCATTTTCTGATGTTTTACATATAAAAGTGATTGTCAACAAAATGACATAATGACATTTTCTGAATGCAATGCAACAGAGCACTTTAATAATCCGATGTGTCCAGCAGACAGTGGCATTAAAAAAAATAAACAGTAGCCAGAACTGCAGGGTGATCTACGTTTACAATATTTCTTTCCACAAAAATACCATGACAAAACCTCTGACAAAGACATAACACACAATGATGAGCCCTGAAAACAAATACAGCATAGTTTATTTGACCTTTTCAGGCAATTTCACAAAAATTATTTTACAATAAAAGAAGATACAGTTGTTATTTTGCCCCAACATTTTACCTATTTTGGTTTATGAGGTGCATGACACAGAAAGTGTTCCAGGATATAATGGTTTCTAATCCATCACCTCCAGCACCTATTACATAAAAGTTCTTATAAACAAGATAGTTCTATTTCCATAGATTCTATTATCATTTTAACATTTTACTTCTCATTTGATTTGTAACGCATTTTATTGCAGGGGTAAATCAATATTCATAAACATGTTGAACACACATATTACTGTATTGTGTCAAATTTGAAATGCAAATAAGAAATTATAATTGTAAATGTAATTTGTAAATAAAGCTGTACAATAATGTAGTCATGGTGAAACACCCAAAATAAAAGCACTTTAAAAAAAACGTCTGGAATAAAATGTATAAGCATTAGAATGCCTACAAGCAGATGTTCCAGTCAAGCCCTGCTTGCATGTCTGATTGCTGCAGGCAGTATAACTGTAGGCAGGGTTTAGCTGAGCGTGATCTGTGAATCTCTTCCAAGGCAGCATTAGTACAACCTCTGGAAAGAACCTATATGATCCACTCTGTACATTTTAGCAGGAGAGTAAACAAGTTGGACACAGTTGGAATCAGACCCCCTGGCCGTGGGGTTAATGACATTGAGCTGTCCATTGAGCCAAGCAGGGCTATGAATCTGTCTCAGGATTATATCTGACATCACAGACGCTGAGCTGGCACATTTGCTGGCATGGTGTTCAGTCAAAGCTTCTGTGAATGCCTCCTATAGCTCATTGCCTGCAGTGTCCTGTAGCCATTAGCTCAACCATTTAGGCCAGGACCACACACTTCCTGTTGACCCGCTGAAACGTATATACGTCACACAGGAAACCAGTCCATGCTGAATGCATAATACATGGTCATAATACGCAGTAGCATTGACCAAATAATCCCAACAAACATGATATACGGAGAGAATATCTGTAGCTATTTATAGTGCAGATGAGAACCAGTTTGCGTGGGATGCTGCCCATCCATGTTTTTTTTTTTTTTTAAGTAAGAGGATTTGGTCTGGTCATGAGTGCTCCGTGCGTAGTATCGTCTCTCAAAGTCACATGATGAGGAAAAACACAGATGTGCTCTGCTGAGTTTTTGGCCATTGTGTGATTGTAATTTCAGGAGGGGTAGAATAGAAGTGAGTTGCTAAATTGACAGAAGAACGTTCACTTATTGTAAGTGTGTAATCTCCTATGGTAGTCATGGTTGTGCTGTATTTTATTTAATCTAATCAATTAAACTAACTGCTGTTTAGAACATGTCCCGGGTGTGTTTACATTCATTCCAGTGTGACACATTAACTACGTACTGGTCCAAACATGTTTCACACAACACCGTGCTGTATAAGCCCTGGGCCTTCTGCAGGTCTTTATAAACATGCACATGACGTGTTGTTTATCAGACATGAACGGTTGATGCTGTTATGATCTTTTCTCTGAAGCCTTCAGCTTGGAGTCAGTGGAAGCGGGCTGAGACTGATGCAGTATGCTTTCAGGATTCGGTTTTAGTCCACAAGATTAGGCTGTAAAATAATAAGAAGGGAAAAAACATTGTTAGGCTCATTTTCAGTCCGCTTATTCACATACACTGTGACCATTTTAAATCACATAGTGTAATATGAATATTGAAGGTGGTTTAATGGTAATTCTCCATAGACTTACCTACCGTATATCATAACACACATGGTATGATCAGATGGTACGATCAACAATCAATCTTTTGATTTATTTATTAGACAACATT
This sequence comes from Typhlichthys subterraneus, assembly GCA_027564835.1. NCBI lineage: Eukaryota > Metazoa > Chordata > Actinopteri > Percopsiformes > Amblyopsidae > Typhlichthys > Typhlichthys subterraneus. Next base: position 3,447 of record JAODUH010052558.1, read on the forward strand.
GTCTAATAATGGAATAAACATAGACGCACAGTACACTCATTGTGTGTGACCGGCGAACCAGCTGGTCTTGCAGGGTACATTTCACAGTTTATGGTGTTTTCATTCTTTATTTCATTCACTGTATCTTTAGATGCAGTAAACGCATCTTTAAAAACATCTTTACAAAGTAAATGCGTAATCATATTAAACAGCTGTGATTTCAATATTGTCCAAAACAACTATGAATATTTTTCTCTCCATATTGGAGCAGCCCTGGGCCTACGTCTGTTTAGACGTCAGCATGTGCTACTGTGACCACAGCATCAGAACGTCAGAGTGTCAATTGTGACCAACACGCGCTTATCCCTCAATCCGTCCATCCATTCATTATTTCCCTGTCCTGCGAGGCTTACGCCGTCAGCCCACTTCCATCTCTGTGATGGAGTGCTGCGGGAGGGATCACACTGGGAATTAGAGGTGGGTCGGTGGCAAAGGTTTGGCCAGCAGAGCAAAGTGCTCATGGTGTAGCTCCAGAGCACGCTACATTGGGTGGGGGAGGGGAGATGCACAAAATATCTCTCAATGACAAAACAGCATGGGACTCCTGTGGGATGCACACATGTGCAGTCAAATAGTAGTTTATTAACGCAGCTTTGAAGATAAGTTCCCCATAGGCCTACTGTACCATCCATGGCTAAATAAGTCATGGCTTTATGTACAGCCATATGGAGAGATATACATGGAAGCTCAGCCAGATTTACAAGCAGACAAGGAACACTGAAGCCCCTTGTGATGTTTCTGCTGTCCTCTCTCTAAATCACATTCAGCGTGGATGGAGAACATTAAATACGAGACACGCACAGCTGTGTTGAATGTAGCCAAAATATGTAGACAAGTTCAGCATGTAGATTTGACTCAGTGTGAGTGTGTGAGTGTAATCTGTTCTCCATATGTGCATGTGGTTGTACTGTAGAGTACACTTGAAACCATAGTTCAGAGGATCTCTAGCTCTTATTTTGACCAACGCTCAGTGATAAAACTGCAAGGGTTATTGTATTAAAGGCCACCTTTGGTCGTAATGTTGACTTCCACAGGAATTTCATTGTTTTATCTGCATTAACCTAAATCACCGCTAATGATATTTTAAACACTATGCCGTATTTTTGTACATTGTGTTACTTTCAGGTGGCTGCACATCCGCTATTATTCCTCAAAAAGAAATAGATTTCAAAGACAATCATGACAAAGTTGACCAATCACAATGCTTGGCTCGGGCCGGTTTCATTTTACAATGTGTTTCCAGTGGGACTGTTTTAGATGAGACACTTGCAGGTCGGAGTATTGAGGTTACTCCACTCCAAAGTTACATTGCTGAAATGTTAAGCTTGATGGACACTTTTTCTGAGAATACATCCTACATGCTAACTATATTATACACATATTAACAATTATACATGTTGACAACACTACAGTGAGTCAAGATGAATGATGACAGAACATAATTGTCAGGCTAACAAACAATGCAGCAGAACAAGTCAACAGTCAAGTGTAGTGTCAAGGGAATTAGAACAACCAAGGAAATAACTGCTGCATATGCTGTACTTATGTCAAGTTATATAGCATTACTGTATAGTAGTATAAGGTTTCGCTATGAAGCCACCATACAAAGGTAAAACAAGAAGACATCTATTATTTTTAAATAATATTAGAGAAACTCTTGGTGTGAATTTCCTAATGCATGATACATTGAATGTGCAGAACAGTCCAGTATAGTAGTCTAACCCAATTCTGCACACAGGCTAAAACGTATATACGTAACAATTATGTGTTTTGAGGTAAAATAAATAAATAAATTTCATCAGTGTAATGTAATATACATAAATTCCTTCAATTCAGATAGTTTTGGATAGCCTTGTACAAGTATAATATAGAAACAATATATAATTTATATATATACATTTTTTCAGTGTGTATTGCTATATGGCACACAAACACACGTGCACGCGCACGCACACTCACGCGCACGCGCACGCGGACACACACACACACACACACACACATACACACACACGCAAAAAGCTGCTGGCATGCTTACCTGGTCTACCAGCCAGGGCCATACCGATACAGGAAACTTAAAAAAATGATTAAAAACACTGCAAATACGTTCATAGAGGAGCACTTTATGAGTCAACCAGTCAAACCATTTGTCCTCTTCTACCACACTCAGACAAGAGTGCTTTTCTTCTCCCTCTCTCTCTCCCTCTCTCGGTCTCGGTCTCGGTCCCGGTCCCGGCTCAGGTCGGGCGTCGGGGGTTTGGTGCGCCCCGCCACTGACGCCGCCGAGCTGTTGGGCTCGTAGCGCGATGAGGCCGGCGAGTTGTGCATGACCACCAGGCGTATGGGCGACTGATTTGGGGCCGCGGGCGGCTCGGGGACGTCGTCCTTGGTGGGGTCGTACAGCATGCAGGAGATGAGGAACACCAGCAGGAGAATGACGTAGCTGGCTACCAGGATAATGAGGTTGAGTGTGACCGGGTCAATCTCCAGGTAGAACTCCATGAAGCCCATGGTGAGGCCGGCACATGCCTTGACACGCACGGTGGGTGAAAGACAAAGAGAGACAGAGAGAGAGAGAGAGAGAAAGGGGCAGATGTATGGATGTGACTAGATTTAAACGAATAATGAGTGATTGGTTTGAAAGTGAAGCGGAGAGAGATAGAGATACAGAGAGGGAGAGGCAGGGGGAGAGAGATGCAGAGAGGGGGAGCGAGAGGAGGATGTATGTGAACAGATTTAAACGTTAACGAATAATGAGTGACAGGTTTGAAAGCGAAGTATAGCGAAAGAGAGGCATGCAGAGAGGGAGAGAGAGAGGGAGAGAGAGAGAGAGAGAGAGAGAGAGGGGGGAGAGGGTGTGGGGTGAGAGGGACAAAGGGGCAGACGTCCAGACAGAGTGAGAGAGGCTGCAGATGCTGTCCGCTACGGATGACTGACAGAGAAACAGAGGTGGGATGACAGAGAGCGAGACACACTGAGATGAATTGGATGAGCAGAGTGAATGAGAGAGGGCGATGGAGAGAGAGAGATAGAGAGAGAGAGATAGAGAGAGAGGGAGTGAGAGAGATAGAGAGAGAGGGAGTGAGAGAGAGCAAGGGGAAGAGAGAGAGGGAGAGACAGAGAGAAGGCCAGTGACAGCAAGATGGATATGGAAGCTTTGTGCTTAAAGGATGTTAATCCCCGCTGCTCTCCTCCAACCTTGAGTTTCAGCAGCCAAGCCGCTCAGTTTAATAACTTAAGCCACCATTTTCATTTTGCGAACTGCCCGTACAGCGGCACGTACGACACAGCAGGCCAAATTGTGCCCCGCAAAATGGAGGATGCATAGGCCATCATAACTATCTGTCGATACACTACACACACGCATGTACGCACACGCACCGCACGCACACACACACACACACACACACACACACTCACAATTTAAGCTTACCATATAATTTCGGGGCTTTTAGGAATAGTGTATTACGTTTTACTGTAAATGACAGATGTTATTATGTCACTGGTGATGTTTATTGAATCGAAACGCATCAGGACACATGAATTTTGAAGCAGATACCACGCCTTTAATATTGTTTTGATGTCTTAAACCTCTTTCATCAGTCAAATTAGTTGTGAAAGGGGAGCTCTGCATCCATCCATCACTAAATTGACCTTTGTGTATTGGCCAGCATTGTCTCTGAGCTTCAGTGGAGCTCTCTGTGAAAAACCACATGGATTTGATTAGAGGGAGGAAGGGAGGCTCCTAGTATTTCTATAATCTGCATTGAGACCATATGTTTTGTATTTTATAACAATGGGCAGGGTTGGCTGGCGCTGTGTCTGAGAAAAGCATTCTGGAGACATTGATGTTTGACTGTGCGTTTGTGTGTTGGCTATGCATTTGTATGTGTATGAGCCTTTGGTTATGAGCTTGCTTGCATCCTTTTGTGTGCTTGCATGGAGGTTCTTGCAGATGTGCAGATACACACACATGCAAGTTGCATGTGAGAGTCACCATTATTCAGATGTAATGGCAGTGACAACAGATTATGAAGTAGAAATCTTTCCCCTATAAGGTCCCACACAACATAGCACAGTTGGTACGAAAAGTGCTAAACAGCCAAATCTCCTTTCAGCTAAATCTCACTTGTCAGCTTCCAGTCACACTTACAGTATGCTACATTAAACTCTATCTACGTCAGAGAGAAATGACAGAAGAATCTGGATTTCCCAAAGGTTTCACGTCAATTCCTGCATTATACTCAGTATAATAATCTGATACTCTTCCTCTCTGCAGATGGAAATAATAATGGCATAGAGTTACAAACTGCTTAATGTGTATGGTAAAAGGCCCTGGCTCTAAAATTAGAGGTAATACAGTATTTGAACATTAAAATGCCTCTTGGTGTAAAGGACTTCAAATTGCAATTGTACGTATTGTATTCTGTACGTATTGTATACTGTATTTTATGTAAAGCAGCTCTGATTGAGAACAGAGTGCTTTGAAATGAGTCTTAACAATACAACACTGTAAAAAAGAAGTAACTTAACTGTTTTGGAAAAAAAGAGAAAGGTCAGATGGGTCAAACGTTTTGGAAGGAAGAACCAAAGTTGGCTGGGAGGAGGCCTCGGGGAAGACCCAGGACTAGGTGGAGAGATTATATCTCCACACTGACCTGGGAACGCCTCAGGATCCCCCAGTCAGAGCTGGCTAATGTGGCTCGGGAAATAGAAGTTTGGGGTCCCCTGCTGGAGCTGCTGCCCCCGCGACCTGACCTGAGGATAAGCGGGAGAAGATGGATGGATGGATGGATAATAATAGTAATAATAACTTTTATTTATATAGTACGTTTCATACAAAGGTTGCAGCTGAAAATGCTTTACAATTGAAGAAATTAAAGATAAAAAGTCAACACTAAAACAAAAAAAAAGAATAATAATAATCGACAGGATATCTCCCCTACAGTATATGACATTTTCTTTAAATATATAGCTTCAAGAAAATGTGTGTTTTTTGTTAAACCTGAGTTGGCCGTTCAGTAAACACCAGAGGAATCCACTGGGCATGGATTGTTGCTGTTCTATCCTCAAATGAAACCACAGCAACCCCAGAAGGCTTATTAAATACTGTCAGAAGTGCAAAGGTATCTCTCTTATCATTTCAAGATGTAACTTAACCTATATCTATACATTGCACTTTTTTTAGTGGACCATGAATATGTGCTGAACACCTACAGTATATAATTAACTTGCTGACCTGCTCAGCAGGAGACAACCGCTGCATTGTACCTCCGAGCAACGAGCAATAGAGCAGCTGCCCCTGCTTCCCAGAGACTGCATTCGCTTGATCTCCAATCTTTGTGTTCTGCAGAGGAAGTGGGGCCGCCTCTGTACGCCAAGGCTTCCATGTAAAGTGCAGCCCTCTCACTGTATCTATAATGATTGTGGCACCAATGGCTATCACACATTTCATCTGGGCTGCCATTCAATTCCAACACAATGCACGCTTCCTTAAACAAGCCTGCGCCACTGTTCAAACGCCTCCCGTCTACGACAGCACCCACCAGAGACTGGCAGGTACCCTGTTATTTCAATAAGCGTGTAAATCTGTCGCCAGGCGAGCAAATTAAAGAAATGGAGGCCTAAGAAAGTTTGAAAAAACTAAAACGTTCAGAAGCGATGAAAGGAAATGCCTCTCCCTTCTGTGGAACATTTAAAGGGCTCTCTGCCGTCATTGTTTGCATTGTGGCACCAGATCTAAAGTCAGCATCTACACCAAAGGCTTCACATATCTCTGTCAAACATCTTTCTAATTTACTACACTTGACAGCAAGTCTCACAAGTACACCTTCATTATCATAGAAAAACACTATCCATATAACCTATACATGCAAATGCCAAAGTAAATATCAACATTACTTGACATTTGTTTTATATTATTCCAATAGCGGGTTTTGCTACAGCAAGATTGTAGTGGAATTTGAATGTGCCAATAGTTTTCCCAGAGTGCAGAGTAGTCAGTAAATGGATTGGTTTTAATAAAATTGCCTTTCTAAAAGTCATGTCTGATTCTATATGAGTTTTATAAACACACAGATTTACTTCATACCGTTGTTATTCTGCTTAATGTATATCCCTAGGAATATGTCTCCTTGTTACGTTTAAGTCACAAGACTGATTGTAGCCTAACCTTAGCATCTTCACCTCAACAGCTTATAGTTGGACATGAATGATTTTCAGCCCATGATCGGAACATGGTGTAACACACCAACTATATTTTTCATGGTTTAAAGGATCTCAAGTAGCCTATTGTAGTGCAGGCTGGATAAATAGGGAAAATACATGTTATGAAAACTTACTGTACTATGTTCAGCGGCTGTTAAAGTGAGTGTTCTGAAATAAAGACGTATAAAATTGCGGATATTCCATTTTTATAATTCCTCTTGCATAAATTCATCAACAAAACGTCATCATAATGCATTTTAGCTGTCACTTTGCATAGCCCTAGCTATAAAAAATCACCTTGAATTGCAAAATAGCAAGATCTCATAAACTTGCCCTTGCTTTCAGTCAAGCATGATATTTAAACAAATGTGTTTCAACACATACTTTTTTTTTACAGTATAAAGCACCAAAACAGTATTATTACTGTGGTGTTCATACAATATGCATAAATCCTAGTTCTTAAAAACGTGGGACTTTTATTTGACTTTTTTCAGTATATACTGTAAATCATACATGCACAGTATATATATATACACAAACAGTATATACATTTTAGTGTAGAGAACTGTATTTTGTGTCAATAATCAGGACTCCTAGTTTTCTAACAATAGCTGCTCTGAATGGTAGAATTATTGACTGGAGCAGTGCACCAGTCCTCATTAGATATACCCAGAGAAAGGTTGAGAATACCAGGCCTTCATCTGTGGAGCACCTGCCATGTGGATACTGGGTAATTAAGCCTCACCTTGGATAGATAGACACAATACTGACTCCAATGGGAAATCCACAGCATTGACCTTGCTGACTGTATTTGTACAGGTAACCATTAAATAACCTCTTTGAGGCATATACTGTACACTGAGGAAATTTCCTATACAGTGCAGTCCACTCTACAATATTATCCTGAAGAACTTAGTTTTTAAATGTCTCTAATATTTGGCATTGATTGTAATTACCAACCTTTGAAAATGTGACTTTTCGACAGAATTCCTCCAGGAGATGGAGTCACACAGTGTGTGTGATGGCTGCAGGCTATGGCAACCTTTAACAATTCCTCATTACAGCAGAAAATGCCACAGTTATTGTGGCTGTCTGTTTTAGTGCATCATTAAAACCAACATGAACTTTGAATGTTTTCTTGAGCATCCTCTGTACAGTGCTGTATATACTGTATGTTCATCAACAATATTGATTTTGGAACATGGGAATTGGCCATTAATATATCTTATGTGATATATAGTGAAATACGTAAAACAACTAAACCAGCCACATGTCAGAATGACAGCATGGCATTAAGATAATTACACCTTTACGCAGCTTGAATGCAACACTGTGTTGTGAAAAGCCAATGCTTGCTACGTGAGAATACAGCACACTATAGCCAGGTCTATACGCGTGGTGCGTATAGACCTGGGTGGGTGACAATGGTGTGGAAAAGGAAGTTGATGAGAAAGACCTTTGACATTGCAATGTCACAGATTTAAAGGGGAAGCACGTTCACAAAGTCCACTGTACAAAGCGTGCTGTTTGAAACTGAACAGACAATGACCCCAAAATAGAATATAATGTATAACATCTTTGGGAGAAGGTAAAGCAGCAACACATATGTTATGTTAACCTAACCTAACATAAAATTTGATTTTTCTGCAATATTAAATAATGTCCGATGTGTGACATATTAAGCTCCCTATATTGATACAGCGTACTTTCAGTGCTATTTGCAGGGGAGGCTATATGATTTAATGCAGTATGTATAGCCTATAGATAAAAAAGCCTACAGTATGGATGAATGCAGGATACTCAAGAATAATACAAGGTCATAACACCAACGCAGTAGACACGTTTTTTACTTCACCTCGCTGTCCAGCAAAAACAAATGCAGAATACCATCTCAAGCCATAACTCAATTTGAGCATTATAAAATGCAGTGAAACAAAGTCAAACACAGTAAGTGAAGTTAAGGCATTCTGCCGTGGTTTCTCTAGGGCTTTTTTGAGGACAAGGCAAAGACCAACTAGTATTTTCTCCAGAAACATTGAAACATTGAAAGATATTTTTCTACATGATAAAGCAGACCAAAATATAGCAGTATTGCAATGAAGCGTCTTTGTTAGCAGCCCCAGCATGACTGTATACCCTCTGTGAGCACGAGGGCTTGCCGAAGGGCAGAGGCCAGAGCGACTGTGTTGGTAAAGAGCGTGTAGTCACAGACAAACACTCCTTCCTCTTCTCTCCTGTCCTATAGCCTATCCCAAATCCCTGGGAAAAGTCCCATTCCCTTTGTTCATTTCCCTGTCACGTTGCGTGCCAGTCCCTCTCCGGGTGAGACTTGGGGGCGTGCTGGTATAGAACCGGCGGGGAGAGAAGCAGGGTGCCGCTGTCACCGTACTACCCCTTGGACACCCAAATCTGATGCGGCCGGCTCTCTGTCAGGAAGGGAGGGTCGGTGTGAAACAGGGATTTCCCCTCTTGACCTCATCCCCTCCCTTCTCTTGTGGCTGTCAGTAGACCAGCCTGAGTCAATACTAAAAGCCATCCTAAGCTGAAGACAATAGGGTCAGTCAGTGGCTCTTTGTGCCGACAGCACATCGCTTGCAAAAAAAGGGTGATTGTGCGCGTCTTGCAGAGTGTGAGATTGGATACATGGATTAGGGGTAAATGCACTATGTTTGAGATCTTTGGGACTGGGCTGGATTCTATTTTTGTATTTTTATAGTTTTATATTACTTTTTTTTTCCTATTTCAACTTACTTTTTAATTAAGGTACCGGTATCCACACAATTTGGAATGGAGAGTTTCCAATGTGAAACCAAATGTGGAGCTTGTGAGATCGGCTCACATGGCCAGAACATCTGGTTTATAGTACAAAAGCACAAGGAAATATATGGTCTCTTACTGTAGCATTTGATTTAACAATAAATCTATTTTTGACTTTACAATTGTAATTTGGTCTTTTAGATATTTCCTCATTTGTACATGTTAACTGTACCTTAACATTTGTTTTTTTAGGTGTTTTATCATTCGGAAATTGCTCTACACACACCATATCTGTTTAAAAACAATGAAGGGCCTTGGATGATTGTGTAGATTACAGAATATAAATGTCATCAATAATGTCTTAATGTAAACCCATCCCCTCTCAGTCCATCCCAACCACTACTTTTAGCATTTTTCAAAATTGGTGCAGTGGATGAAGTCAGGCTCAGAGCTACCACTTTAAATGTGTTGTCTGTAGTCATACATTATGTATATCATGTGCGAAAATGATTTATGTACGCGTGTTTCTAGCACTCTTCTGACTGTCATGGCTTTAAATCCCTGTAACCTTAACATTTTTATTTTAGTATATGACGAAACAAACAAATTAACATTGTCGCCCATTAGCAATAAAGTTTCCACAAACTGCTACACAGAAACAAACAACAAAGCGTGCCTAACAGGGATTTCAACTGGGTGTGGAATATTTCAAGACTAATCAGATTTTTAAAATGACATTAAATGACCCACCCAATAATCAGCTAAATTTAAATTACATTCACGTCTAAATGTCCTTCTGGAATCTATCAACCTTGTGTCTATTTTTGTCGTCATGACTACGTCAACCTTCAGACCCTGTCATCTGTAACTGCACCCCCCCCACACCCTCCCCCCGCCTCTACTCGTCCCAAGTGTTTGCATGCACTGCAAACAAAATATGAGCAATGGGATCCACGGCAGTGATGGTGGTCTGGTGAAGTGACGTGGTGATGCAACCCTGTCTATCTCTTCTCTCTCTCCCTCTCTCTCTCTCTCTCTCTCTCTCTCTCTCTCTCTCTCTCACCTATGCCCCTTTTCTGGCCCTATATCTCCCCTCTGTCTTTTTTCACTCGTTTTATAAGGATTCCTCTCCTGTTATATATCGCTGGCTCTGTCTCACAACCCCCTGCCCACACACACACACACTCTCTTGCATTCCCAGTATATTCCATTCCAACGGAGATAAAGTTAGCACTCCTAAAGTGACAACGCGTCGTAACCCCCCCATCCCCGTCACCACCACCGCCACCTAGTGACGCAACCCCGATTTTATTATTTGCTCTGCCGTCTGCAGGATGCTAGGCAACGTAAACACCACTATAAATAACCGCCAAGCTGCTATACTTTCCAGTCTATCCCAAATCAGTTTAAGAAACAACACCAAGGAAGTCAATTGAAATGGATCCATGACTGGCGTGTGAGGCATCTTGAATTTAATAATATATTTAAAATAAATGCCCATTCATTTGTAATAAGCAGCACTAATATATTACAGCCATTCAGTGTAAAAATGGAAGTAATATGATTATGTTATTTTGTACAGTTTCTCCAGAGCAAAAGGGATGATGCTGCAGTTTAAGGTTTAACAAACAATAGATGTGGATTATAACACGGTTATTGTATATCAGTACAATTACAAAGTGGCATGTATATCTAATCTGGAAAAGAAACTACTGGTTTGAATATTTCTCAGATCAAAAAGATCAAAATAAAACATTAAAAAATATACAGAAATTATTGAAAGACAATATAGTACCTTTAATATTAAGTAATTAGCAGCATTCAGAAACATTTTCAGTGGCAGCCATTGTTAATAGTGTCCCTATTGATGAAATTGGTGTCAAACTGATCCACAATGCATCAGGTGTTCAGCAAACATGCAGTATGAACTCAAGATATCTTCCTGGAAGTGTCCCCGTCTTCCTGGTTACTCTGGTTTTGGTTAGTACAAACCACATCAACACTGTTATTCTACCAGCTGGTGTTTGCTCTTGGAGATACGGTAAATTGATCACCACAGCACGAATCGCACTAATATTTATAAACTCAAATAAGGAACTGCAAACTCTGTGTGTAGAGCCTTACAGTGAATTTCACAGCACAAGCTCTGGCTTTACCGTTGCTGTTTGTAAACGCAGCGAGAACTGCCACGCAATAGCGTCTTTGCACCGCTTGTATCATTGTAATTACAATGAATGCCATTGTGAATGAATTGGGTTTTTTCATTGTTGGAATCAGAGAGAGTTATCTATTGGTGGGACACACTACAACATGATACAACACAATACAGTGACCTGGGGCTCTCCATCAGGCGACTGTCAAAGTGTGAACCCACGTCAGCGCCATCAGGCCACACAGACTCCTTGGCTGACCATGAGAGCAGTCTGGCTTTCCCGACGCTTGTCCTTCTTCCTCCTCAGACGCACCCTCCAGCACACGGCGCTTGAGGCCAGCAGAGCAAGCCCGGTACACAGCAGCACCAGGCCCAGCACCGAGATGGTTGAGCCGTGGGAGTTGAAGGTGTAAGCCACCCCCGTGGCAACCACACCGGCGATGAGGACCACCACGCCGAAGGGCACCGTGCAACGGTAGCAGGACATCTCGGCGCCCCCGGTGGCGGCCGTCAGCTGGAGCTCGTTGATCAGGGGCGCGGCGGTTGTGACCACCACGCTCCGATCCGCTTTGGATTTGTCCTTGGTCATTTTCTCCACAGAAATGGACTGAGGAGTTTTCATGGAGCTCTTTGGCATTCTGGGGTCACCTTTGCTGTGGAGGTCATCGGGCATGGTGATCTTACTGGCAAGGAAGAGGTGGGCCATCTTGGCACTGATGTACTCTATGGGTCAACAGTAGTGTGTACTGGCTAGCTGAAATGTAAAGTTGAAACAATGTTAGGCACATAGAGGGAAATTAGTTTGGTAGTGTGAGCTTTTCTGCCAATGGCTTTTAATAAAGTGGAGCTGTCCTATGAGACTTGATAGAGTTACCGCATGAGGCATTGCTTGAAGTTAGAGGCCTGTCAGTGCGCAACATAACTGTCACATTCTCTGCAGAGCGATCGCTCACTTAATTCCTATAGGACACCTTAATGAAACGGGAGCGACTATTATACTAGCGTCTGTATGGTCACATCCTGTGAAAGATGCGATAATAGTTATATTTAAAGTGAATAGCTGACAATAATTCCACAGGTAGCGCGGAAAATTATTTGTAACTTAACATAGAGGCTATAATATTGACGCGCGTTATTGCGCATTTGAGATGCCACCTCTGGTAACAAGTTCCTAATTTTATCGTCTGGTTTATTCATGTATATAGACAAACGGTGAAATTCAAACAGAACACACATTGGTGCGTGTCGTTTTATGCATGAAAGCTGAAAGCCAACAAATTATTAGTGCACTGTGCTCGTGATTGAAATATTTAAATATCAAACTTACTCGTGATTGTCCATTCCTTGTTTCTTGCAATATCAGTAAACCAGAAATTACGATAATCAGTCCGTGTCCAAATATTTAGGAGATTAATTTATAGGCGATACACAAATGCGCTATCCTAGACTCCGATAATGCAATGTCTTTGACTTTCCTTTAAGTGTCCACTCTTTACGCCGTAGCCTATTTGATGCTTCTGACAGACAGAGCCGATTCGTGTCTAAAATGAGTGGCTCATTGCCACAAATCTGCATCGTCTTGACTCAGGAAAGAAGGGGGAAGATGAATGACAAACGGGGGAGTGTCTTCGAGGTGGGGTACACGCTCGACACGACTCTGTACTGGCCGACCAATAACTTTTAACTCTTTCCTGACTTGAAGTGAATGTTCATCTATCGGTCTATCTATCGAAATATTATTTACTTATTTAAACTTCACCAATATTTGATAAGGCTCTCGTCATCTCAACATATCTCCTATCTCCAAACTGTACAAGGCTTTGCCATCTGTGGAGAATCAATAGGTCAAACAGTTGGGGACATGTTTATTGTCTTTACCATTGTTGCACATTGATGGATTGAAGCATCTGGTCTACTCTAAATCCACACCAGCCCTAGCCTCGCATATTAGAGAATGTTTATATAGAGCTAACGGATGTCATGTGAATGACATAAACCAGTCCAAACATAGACATTGTGATGTTTTTTTCACATTAGCTTTCTATGCAATACTTTTTTTTTTGTATACCTTTGAGATGCCACATGATATTCAGTGTCTTATAAAATAACAAATGGCACAGTAGAGTATTTTAGTAGTATTATTGTCAAGAGTGGATATCCGTCTTATAGTTTAGACGTTGCAGCTGGTGTGTGTGTTGGTAGACTGACCTAAAGCTAGTCCATGTTGTCTGAAGCTATAGGCACACCTGCAGTATCTGAGGTCCCTTAACAGGCTTGCTTGTGGTTGTAAAGCCAAGAGGTTCAGCAAAGGCCAATGGGGCCTCTTCTCCTTCACTAACCCGGCATACACACATATACATATCCACACACACACACACAGAAACGGACATCCCATTTCTCTAACTGGCTCCTTTGATCTAGAGCAAGGGGCTGCACATCTGGACAAACTCTCTCTCACCCCGTCCCAGACAGGCACACAACAATGAAGGTTTTCGTACACTATTTTTGCATCTTCACTTAAAAATAGGAGACCAAAGAATCTTTAAAGATATAAAATGATATTAGAAGAAAGGACAACTTTTTGTATCTGTTTTACCATGGGATTTGTTTTGAATAAATGAGTAACCTGCTACCATTGGTTTATGATCCATGCGGTTCTCTGCAATCTTCTCACAATGTAGTAATCGTAAATCCTCAGTCATTTCCCCTTGTGTTCCAGTGAGGTATTGCAGGGATTAACAAGAGATTAAATGTTGATAGTATACTTGAAAATTGACTTTGTCTCCAGCCCATTAAAGCCACTGAGGGAGAATACTTTTAAAACTAGGTGGATGAAGGCTAAATCACTTCCTTCCTGGCTCCATTTCAGGGCAATGAGATGATAGCCATTATTTCCTTTGGATCCATTTCTCTGGGGATGGCAGTTTGTTTCCTCTTTACTGACACCACAGATGGCTGTTGCACATAACACAGAGCACAGTAGCCTGTGGTAGACTGGCTGGAAACGCTGCCGTGACTCATGGAATTGGGCGGAATTGAAAAAGCAAAGCGTGACAGTAATTGACGGAGATGTTCACAGGCTCTGATGTGATTGTTTTCCTCCACTGTCAATGCCTTTCATTTGTATGCATTAACCTCCCCCTGGGCTACATTCACCATGAAAGCCATTAAAACAAACAACACACTCCATTAACCCCACCCACATATTGAACACATGTGGCCTTAGGTACGAAGTACCACTACTTTTCAGTGGACTAAATTATTGGTGAACCATGGTTCAGAGGCCAAGAACCGTTATTTGGAATATATTGCTCCATTTCCTCCTCCTAGTCCTGCTATTTGTTGAAGATACAATGTGAATCATCATAAAGAGTGTTCTGTGTTGTAGTATTTACATTCATTCACGTCACCTGCTTTACCAACAGGGAATACATAGGAAAAAGTGAATTAATATTACACATTTTCTGAGAATATTACTCAATGCAATAAAAGCATCTGCGTGCTACCTTCGTTCACGGTGCACTCCCTGGCCTACTGACCTTTGGACTGGAAGCCCTTCCTGTCTGTCCCCTGCAGGGGCAAGTGTATTTACACTGTGATCCAGGAAATGAGGCAATCCCATGGTTATCATGCAGAATTCCAAGAAAAAGGTGAATTATGGCGACACTTCCTCTATCGCCGTAGAGCTCTCTGAGAGGTCACTGCTGAAACCTGGAAATCTCTCTCTCACCTTCCTCTCTCTCTCTCTCTCTCTCTCTGTCTTTTGATGTTGTTCTTTATCTGTACATCTATTAGTCAGTCTCTCTGCATGCTGTGGCTGGCGTATCAACCTTCAGTTAAATTGTTTTCATGTGTTTCATGATAGAGAATGCCCTCTGCACTTCTCTCTCTTAATGCTTTGTTTTCATGCACTTACAGTAGACTCTTCTACTCAATAGAATGTGCGACCCTTTTGTACCAAGACTTTAAATGTTGACCATGAGGTTAAAATGTGCACTAGGGGTGCACGATATTGATCAAATGTGATATTGCAATATTGATCATGAAAATTGCAATATCAATATTAATTTCGATATTTTAAAATCACAAAGGTTATGGGAAAAGGCATTAAAATATATTCATAACATATGAAAACA
>JAODUH010052579.1:0-18734 GCA_027564835.1 Typhlichthys subterraneus
CCCCCCCCCCCCCCCCCCCCCCCCCCCCCCCCCCCCCCCCCCCCCCCCCCCAGCGAGCCTGTTTACAGACTGCATGTGTTTACATTCCTGAAGGTAAGCGGCAGCTTTAGGGACTGGAAATGAAAGGAAATGCTCTTATTCTGCTTAGTAATGGAAAAATCCCACCCAGCGCATCAAGGGATCTAAATGAAAAAGAGCAGAGTTATTTATTTGGTGGGTTCTGGCCAGTGCTTTCTGAGTTGATACCGCTATGACTTCACTGGTGAATGTGAAACATCCTCAACTAATAGAAGCATGAGAGAACCACGTGTTCAGCTACACCTAGCAGACAGTGGACATGGATTAATAGACACGCCAGCATCCCAAAGTTTAGTTGTTTAAGTAGGCCTGAAAACAATATTTAAGGCATAATGTTTTAGATGTCTCTTGTTTGGGTGAATTATTTCCTGCTTCTGTTGTTATTTCTGACACATTTAATTGACACCTTTTAATAAAGCGGATTAGATATTTTCCTTCTCTTTCCAGTGATCACTGCTTTGTGCTTTAATTACATCGATCTAAATAATTTTAAATTGATCTAACTGGTATGCAAATCGATCTGACACTTCACAAACAATAATCGATCGTCGATTTCAAATGTGCATCCCTAGTCTGAAAAGAACCATTTCATTTGTATTTCTACAAATAAATGAATGTCAGTTATTTAGCGTTGTTGGGTTTAATGATTATTTGAAATGCTTTTATTATTATTTTTATTTTTTTATTTTTACTTGGACTGGTATGACCAATTCAGACAATTATCAAATGTAGTAGTAGATCTATAGTACTTATTGTGAGTTGCTTTTGATTAAAGATAGAAAGCCTAGTTGATACAGCATTCTGTAGCTGCACAATTGTTACAGATTTTAAATAAAGAATAAAAAATTTAAATCCCATGTTCATTTTTTAAGATGTTGGAATATAAATTATAATATTTACATTATATTAATTTAAAATATATTTTTTATTTCACTGCTGAGGATATGTAAATTAAAATGTTTCTGCCTATTGCTGGATGTTATAGTGTCTATTTCCTTGTTCAATGCCAGTGTGACTAAACTATTTTAAAGAGGAATGGACAGGCCATTAAACCCATTATAATTCTGTACTTGAGCAAGGAGAGCATTTAATTGAGGTCCTGACTCCTGGCTTCCTCCTGTTTATAATTTCAGTGTGAAACATGTACCTAGCCAGATCCAGCCAATTGCATTTCACACATTTGCTTTGTTAGATAATCCTTGTTTTATGGCTTGCAAAGAGAACCATTCAGTCTGCCTTAATTTGACAGGAAACGGCTAAAAATATCACTCGTGTGTAGTTATTACTGTGTTGCCGTCTTTACAGTCGGTAATGTATCTGGCTAAAGCAACCGCCAATGAATGTAATTGCTGTGTGCAGAGGGGAGAGTGTCATGTCAGTTAGCTTGCGTTTTATAAATATAAGGTATACAGTAAGTCTAAGTGCTACCCTACTTGCTTATAAAATACTGTATTTTGCATGTGGCCATGACTAAACACTGGAGGGGACATGGCAAGAAGTGTGAAATAGGCCTTGAAGGATATTTTCTGGTTGCTTCATCCGTTCATAAGAAAATGGTGAGAAGCGTAGCTACCTTATTCCCGGTGGTATGTGCTATGCTTGTGACACAGTAGATGTAATTTCTCCCTCTGTTCTGTTTCAGCATCGCTCTGTGATGCAGTACACTTAATTAAGTGTTTTCCTCTGGAGGCAGTCGGGAGGTCTGAGTCATAGCCTCGCAGGGCCACACATGCAAAAGCATAGCCACAGCACGGGATGAACAGCCCCTGATCAAAGGCATAGAGAGGATGACCATCCCGTATTCCCGTGTTTTGAGAGGCAGCCACCGAAGGAGGGGATATGATCCCCTTGAGTATAAATGTCACGCCGACTCTGGTGGATGTCTCTGGTTTACATTCCCAGCTGCCTCCATGCACGTCATTTACCGGAGAATCACTTATGCGAGCTGCTGATCTCACAGATGTTTGACTGTAAAAGTCATCTCCACAATTAAATTAAACAAGACAGTGATGCTGCTCTTATAAAAGTTTAGTTCAGTAAACACTACACATAATGTTGCCACAACCTGGGAGATGTAACAGCACAGTACAACGCAGTAATAAGGATGCATGGGTGCCCCCCCCCGGCACCCATGCATCCTTCCATTGGTAGAGTCCACCTCTCATTGTAGACCATTTGTAGGATTGTAGAGATACAGTAAAATATATTTCATAAATCCATCCATATAGGCCCTGCAGTGTATTAATGAAAAATGTGTATGATAACAATTTCCTCTGTTAATGGAAGGCTCACGGTGATACGATTCAGTATTTTTATAGCCTTATTTGCATGTTCTTGTTCGTTTCCAGAATGCCCTCAGATTAATCTGAGTCTGAGGCCGGTTTGTGGGCATTAGAAGGGAGGGATGGTAGGTTTGAAGTAGTGATCAGAGTTTTTGGAAGGCCAGGATCAGTCAGTGGTCATGCTTCCTAAACATTTAGAGTGTGTGAAAGATGGGTGTAAATATCTCAGATGGAAGCAGTTGATATTTTTATTCGTGACTTTGTAGAAGCTTGCCGAACAGCCAACAGTGCGTCCCTTCATTAGCTGAAGGGGATTGGGGTGGGTGTGGGGGGGAAAGAAGCTAAATTCTGCTCACATGTTGACATCTGCATTTCATCAAAACCTTTTTTTTTTCTTTTTGAGGATGGCAAAGTCTCCTGCCCTGAATAACCTAATAATGTATGAGATGGTCACACTGTAATGTGACCACACTGAGGTTTTACTCTTTACATCTTCATTCTCACCTCCGTAGGCACACGCGGTTACATCAGAACCTGTTCTGGTTATTATGTATATAAGTGCTAAGAGTCATAATGTGCATAGTTTATTTCTAGTTTGACGTGTTGATTGTCTAGATTGCAGAACTCTTGAACTGCACATGTGTACATGAGAGTTTAATGTTTTATTTCTGGAAATACTGGAGACATTTTAAGATATAGTAATTTAATGTGTTCCAAAGATCACCCTAATTAGCCATTAGCTGTTCTAATACTTTCTCTCATTGCATGGATAATAGGCAATAATGGCATGTAATTATTTATTCCGGTTCGGATGTCTTCGGTTTGGATAAATGGCATTTCACTGCACTGCTCTGATATACTATAAGTCGTTATATAGCTATTAGCTAGTTGGTGATTAATGTCTGCGACTTTGTATCTTAAGTAATTATCCTGACCGTAGGCCTGTCTTTCTCAACCACAAACTTAAGTATAGTGTAGGTGTTGTGCTAAGATGGATAATTACTATACTGGTTCCCTTGTAATTATACACAGTAATACAAACACTGTGTTCTGAAGAACACATTTTATGGTATTGAACCCAGTGCCCTTCCTTATGTTGGAAAAGTATCAATGATTTAATCTAGAATTCCCTGTCAAGGGTACTGGTTAGCATGGGATGTCTTACAACGAATTATGGTATGATGAAATGTGCATCTAATTATACTGTCCCCAGTAATTATGTTAAAACACCCAGTTAGCCCATTTCTTGACAGGTAATTTGGCATGGCATACCCTATGGGTGTCCCAGCCCCACTCAGTCTATTTCTGTATCTGAAGGCGAAGGGCTTGGGGGTGGGTGAGTGTGGAGGGGGCCTGGCTTTGGGGCACGAGCAAACAGCGAGGGTCTCAACACTCAAAACAAACATTACCCTGTGTTTGAACTGCACACCTTGGGCTCTACAACTCTCCCACACACTCACACTAGCCTCTGAGTGCTGTTCCTTCTCCCACCCCGTTTGGCTGGCCCAGCTAAATACACTGCTTATCCCGGGACCTTCCCATGAATCAGCGAGGAAAAGCACCCCCAGACAAGGTCTCACCTCCAAGGCCAGCATACCTTATGCAGCAGCTCTGCTTTACATGTGGCAATAGCTTTGAAGCTTACGAAACAACAATGGACTAATGTGTGTTTTGCTTACAACCACCTGTAATGACAAACTTGACATCTATTTTCAAGTGAATGTGATTGTCATAATTGCCTTTGCCATATAGTTAAAAGTATAGTCGTTGACTGTGTTATAGCCCCTTTAGAATCCAAAAGTTCCACCCTAGCTCCTGGTGTAGGATCCTATAAGCCACTAAAATCAATGTCTCCCCATTTCCCCTCCCTCTAAGTTTAAAAGGTTGACATACTGTAAGCCGAGGCTTAGAATCACAAAACCTCACATTTTCAGGGTGCGTTGTGCACAATAATTTCACATCTAGTTTCTATGGAGAGGAAAAAAACAGATGTCTAAAGATACTATTATAGGGGTGTCTTTCACAGACTCCAGTAGGTTCAACATGAAATCAAGTTGTTCGTAGCTTTAATACTGATGAGCCTGATCCAGAACAGAGCTGCAACAGCAATACAGGAATGACACATTCCCTAGAGGAAATTGTTCAAATGTCTGAGCATTTCCCAACATCGCCCACTGCTTTGGTCTTGTACTTTTGACTTTGTTTATTCATCCTGGTCTGAAAGCACTGGCTGCAACTTCTGCTGCCTAAACTTGTTCCCATCTACTCTGATACATCAACACAAAAGAATGAGTGAAACAATCTGCATGAAAAAACAAGCGTTTCATCTTAGGCATGAGTCAATTACCAGGGCACCGTTACTGAATGCATTCTGAATTTCTTTTTCTCAAGCAACTAGAGGAATGTCCTCTGGACTGAACCGTAGGACATATTGATTCTGACATGTTTATTTTCATGGCAGAGGCATTTAGGATTTCGAACAAAACCAGCACATTTCAACAGTTGTTGCACATGTGTCAGTGGGAATGCTCCTTGCCTATGTGGGTGAATTTCTAAACCATGCTTTGTCTGACATACTGTGGATCAAAATAGTATACAGACCTTTAAAATACAGTATGTTTATTATACTGTCTCACTGCAGTCCCCTCCAAACATATTAGAAGAGCAAGGCTAATTTCTTAAGGCAATAGTTTAAGATCAAAAGATGTTGATTATGATACGTATGACCACATACAGTATATCTGAAGTTCAGCTTTTGTTTCCTGTTATTTTCAACTAGATGTGTTGGAACAACAACTTGGAACGTAACACTGCAACGTAATCACCACACTTTTGCTTTCTTCTTTTGTGATCTTTACAGGCTTTTATGGCAGCCTCTGTTAGTTGTTGTTTCAGGAGGTTTCTCCATTAAAACTTCTCTTCGGGAGGTGAAGTGCATGCTCATTTGTGTAATGGGTTATATTCTGTTGATTGTCTTGGCCAGTCTAAAATCTGTCAGTTTTTCTATCTGATGAAGTCCTTTTGTTATGTTGGAAATGTGTCATTATCTTTCTGCATGAGGAAGTTCCTCCCAATTAGCTTGGATGCATTTCGATGGCAGACAAAATATTTTTGTAGACTTCTAAATCTATCCTGCTGTTACCTACCATCATGTTTACATTAGTGAGCCTCCTGAACCAATCATGCAAGCTCAGGCCATGACACTTCTACATTGTGCTGTATGTTTTTGGATTGTTGGTATCCAATTGTTCCACACACCGCTGCCTTTTCAGCACTTTAATATTGGTTAATATTGTTCAGTCCATAAAACCTTGTTCCAGAACTTTTGTGACTCATCTATGTACTTTTTTGCAAATGGTAATATTGCCTTTTCCTTTTTATTACTGGTATTATGAGTGGTTTACATCTTACTGTTCTCTAGAAATCTTCAAACGGTTGTTTGAGATATCTTCACCCCTGCCCTGTGGAGCTTGTTTGTGATGTTACTGACTGTTTTCTTATGGGTTCACAACTGTACTGTGGAAGTGTTCTATCCTAATAATATCCTATTAGTCTCTAATAGTTGTTATTTTCAACAGCCTGGTATGTTACTTCATAGCTCAATGTTTTATTACAGTATGTCTGAACTTTGTGTATTGATTCCCTGATCTTAGAAAATACAAGGGTGTTGAACGTATCATGTGGCTTCCTTGAATATGAAGGAGGTCTCTATTAATTCTAGACTAATTATTTGTTGGTTGCGTGGGCTTTGATTCATAAGTCGGTTGCTGTTGCTAAGATAATTCTACACAGTTTATTCTACTCTGGCAGCAAGACACAAGTCATCATGTTACATATAAAGCTTGGCCAATTCATTTGTTTAGCAATGTTTTTAATCATAAGCCATGAAAATATTTTTCTAAGACTGCAATGAAATGATATGGCAGCAAAACAGTGATTTGATGCCTCATATAGAAACATTGATACAAAGTAAAGAACAATGTATTGAGATTCCAATTCAATTAATATTAATATCATTAAGACATGGAACTAGAAATCTTGACAATAATGAAGATATTATGTTATGATTACACCATGATCAATAACTCCGCTATTGAGAAATGTTTCCCTGTCACCTGGCTTTGTCTCAAACAACCCCAGTGCGTTCTTCAGCCCATGAGAAAAGTCAGCATGGCTTCATTGTTTTGCTGCTATAGGCTACTCTAATACTCCAAACCACAATAATATGCTAATACAAGATGGGGATGCTCTTGTGTGTTGTGTTGCTAAATTGATTACATGGAATCAGTACTGTGTTTTAGTTGGTGCCTTGAGTTACAGGAACCGTTATTGTTAGACAGTAACCCATGGACGTGATCTACAAATGGCAAACACAATTATTTATTTTTAATAGTGTATATTTCATACATGTGAAATGAATAGATAGTGTTGATAAATAAATAAAAAAAAGACACAAAGCAAGCCACTATCACAGAACTATTACGTTTTTCTGGAGAACTACTGAGCCATTATTGATTATAGCTTACCAGATAAAACATCCAGGGATAAGCAGATGTAGGCAATGTGCTAAACTCAAGGGCTTAGATTACAGATAATTTCCCAGTGGTATCAGTCGGACCCTGCAGAGGACTTGTGATAAGAGTGATATTGAAGCTATGTAAACCTTGTTAAGCTGACCTTGCTATGTAAACACGTGGAAATCCCAAACACCTGGAATAGTTAACTCCAATCAGGTCGGATGTAGATTTCCGTGGAGGCTAACTCCATTCTGCTGGTCAAATCCATTCTCTGTCTAACTGATATTGAATTGCTTGTTGCTAGTTTGCAGTTACCATCTCCACACTGCTTGGTTTGTTATTTTTACTGTAGTTTGATACTGGACAAATCAATTATTCAGGGATATATTCAAATGGTTTGCTTGGTCGGGCTATCATTTTACAAGCTTGTTAAAACCATCCTGATTTGCTCCACTTTTTATATCAGTCTGGTAATTTTTGTCAGCTGTTTACGGAGCCTGTGCCCATCAGGTATCCAGGTGTGTATTTCAGTTGGTGCCGACAGCAATTAAGAGCCTCTGTTCAGAAAATGGTTTCTGATTGGTTGACGGTGCTCTAGTTGTCTTCTAGCCCTGTGTTTGAAAATCGTCTTTTAAAGCTACAGTATGTTGCTCTGACTAGTTGAAGGAAGCTCTGCAGCCTGCAGTCAGCCGGTGCTGACTTCAGTCAGTCCTCAGAAAACTGACCGTTATCAGTGAACAGCCACAAGTATCTACTACTGTAGTAAAACAAATTATGCCATTGTCATCGTTCTGCTTTTGAAACTAACCCCCTTTTGTATTTCTCTTTCTTTCTAGATGTAGACGAGTGTGCGGAAGCACTTGACAACTGCAGTATCGATGCCATCTGTCAAAATACCCTGAAGTCATACAAATGTATTTGCAAGTCGGGCTATAAAGGGGATGGCAAGCACTGTGAAGGTAAAATACCCGACAAATTAATTGATCCATTTTCACCCGTGGTTCGGAGACAAAGACTTTTGCTTTTGTCCTCAAACGCTCCCTCTCTCATTCTGATTTGACTATTTTAACATGAAGCCCCAGGGTGGCGGCAGGCTTCATAAGAGATCTCAACATGACTCATTAGCTTTAAAACTCTGCTCAAGAGGGAAGAGTGAAGCAAAGGAGGAAAAAGCCAGGTGCAGCAGCTCCTTTGTGACGGGATGAAATGAAGCAGTAAACTTCCAACACATGTTAGAGAGAGGAGAATTAGGATAGTGGATGAAATAGCAGTCATAAGCGGCTGCCAAATAGACGAGGATATTTCCGAGGCCTGTGGCAGGCCGTGTACCCTATCAAATCCAAGCATGTTTTTCAGACGTATGTAAAATGCTTCTGAATCACTACATCCTCCATTTTATTGATATTATTACAGCAACATACTGCATTTCTCGATGTCATTATTCTCCCATGATTTTCATGGCTTTCTGCCTAACGTTTATAAACATGCTTTATTGAATTTATTGTAAAATATTATGCGCCATGTTAGATTTCCATAAACTGAAAAGAATAGGCTTATGTCTGCAGATATATTTTACTCCCTTTTGTCTAAATGGCACCATGAAGGTCAATCTGCTTTTTAAATCAAATGATCAAACTGTTAATGACTTAAAGATTAGGTAAATGATGCTGGACAAAGATTGTTGATATTTGAGCTCAACATCGAAACAAATACACCTCTCCTCAGTGTCATGGAGTGCTCTCTGAGAAGCTCCGCCCTTCAAATTAGTCATGCACAGCCAAGGCTGAAATAGTTGGTGTGGTGCGTTACACACCACTTTGTTTGTAAAGCCAGGGCTGTGTAGGAACACCAGATTGTATTTCAACGCACACACAGAATTGACAGCTAGCAGATGTGAGGAGATATTCACTGAATTTGGAAAAACGTGTATTGGATTATAATCATTTACCACAGCTTTAATGCTGTCAATACCTAAATCCCCATATGTTTGCATGAACAGCAGGACAGACATCATAAAGATCTGCCATTAAGTGTTTAACCTTTTTGCCCAAGAGCTAATAAATGTGTCGTGGATCATTGCTAAAATAGATTGTTCAGTTTAGCCACATTATCTGGATCATGCAATGAAGTACTAGCCACCTTTTTAAAAGCATTATGCACTAGGATGTGGAATCCCTTGGATTGCTACTCTAGTTAAATGTGTAATAATTGATTTGCATTAACCAAATTACTATGCAACATTGCAATTATGGTTGTTAGGGAGGTGGTGACTTAATTGCTGGTTGTTTCTGTCATGTTCGTATTTTAATGCATATTTTATCATGTAATTAAGACGTTGATTAGATTAGAATGTGATATTCATTATGCTACTTTAATAAAGTAAATACATTGTGTTTTTTGTACTCTATACGTTTTTATGAAATGTTTTCAATTTTAACTTTGCTTTCCTTACATTTTTAACCTTTTCATTTTCATTATCTGATTATTTGTGCAACATTAAGTTGTTTTTTGTTGATTGCATAGAACATTTACAGCTCTTTGTTATTTTGGAATATGCATTTAATAGTTTTTATGCTTTATGATTACTAATGAATGAATGCATTCTTAATTGAACAATAATTATACTGTTATTAATTCACATTATTATTTAACATGAGAAATGTTCTTCTTACTTGCTAGATTTAATTTTGACTGTAATTACTTGTAAAGCTCTATTTAAATGTGGCTTAGTACTACAACAACAACATGTGCCTTTTTAAAATGTCAAATGGGCTGCGGAGCTTCCCATAAGCCCGTGTGACAGTTATACAGTACAATTAAAAGACATGGCGTGCTATTTTCCAAGAGGCTGTGTAGCAATGCTGCCGTAGATGTGTATACCAGTGGAGAGGCAGGGAGGAGCAGCTCTGTTGCTTTCTCTCCCTGCTGCCACGTCCACTTACTGTAAGCCCCGGGTACAGACCCTCCCTGAAACAGAGCAGCATGCCACAAATTGGCCTGCGAGTGTGTGGAGATGTGCTGAATTCTAGGTGTGCCGTGCCCCGGTCTCTTCACCACAGGAGGACCCCTCTGACTCCCCCCTCTCTCCCCCCCTCCTGCTCAGTCTGTCACATAAATGTTCAATAGCTCATGCCCTGTTGCTCTATCTCTCTCCCCACTATGCCTCTCTCCCTGTGTCTCTTTTATGTCTGCTTTCTCCATTTTCGGCAGCTGTAATGTGATGTGAAGGTGATGATGATGATGATGATGAAGAGTTAGGACAGATATGGGTTTAATTTCAGGACACTATAGTCTTTTTTAGATTATTAACACGAGAAGAGCAATACAGAAATGAACCACAGCTGTTGTTTCCACCAGCTTGAAGATTTCTTCTCATATCATGCTTGGAGAAACACTTTGACCAGCTATTTATTGTCTTAATCCCTGTTCCCTAATGTTGTGTGGCACAGCCTTAATGGGGCTGATAGATGCAGGACCGCTTTCCGGCCTTGTCTGATTTGTAATTGTTCCAAGCATTCTTTGATAACCCCTGTCTCTCCTTCGCAGATTTAGACGAGTGTGCTACTGAATACAATGGCGGTTGTGTCCACGATTGCATCAACATCCCAGGGAACTACAGGTGCACGTGTTACGATGGCTTCCGCCTGGCACACGACGGGCACAACTGTCTAGGTGGGTATAGGAGCAGTGTGACTTTAAAAGGAACATCTTTCATTAAGTGTTCCCTCCTATAGCGTCGTCACATGACACGTCATCTGGCAAATAAGGTTATTTATAATTCAAATTAAATTACGTGTTAAATTACGGCAATAGAACTATGTTGAATTGTGGTAATAGGATTAATTAGAAATTACTGATTGTTTTTTTTTTTATCTCACACGGAAGGGTGATCAAAAACGTTTATTTAGCCCCCAATAAGCTGTCAGTACTGTGCATTTTCATACAGCTTAACAATTCACAGGTGTGCTATTCATATAGTGGCCCCGTGAACCTCATATACTTATAGTTATGAAGTGAAGGGTAGGAAAAACACTGCTCTCCCTGCTAAACATAGAAATCCCCCCCCAACCCCCCACCCCCCATCTCCACAAAGCCCTTTCTCTTCCCTCCTCTCAGCCATAAAGAGTTCCCCTCTCTCTTTGTTTGGAGACCTCGCTGCTCTTCAGACATCCACTCCATCTTGGTTGAACCCTCCTGAAGCCTTGTAGTTGCCGCGACGTTGAGATGGAGCGCTGTAACAAGTGACACTGTGCAGCGTTCATATTTCAAGCGAAGCTGCGACAGGCAATCTTTGGGAAGAATCGCTGCGAAACGTGTTGCTATGCGAGAGAATGGTGCAGTGCTTCAGACTAACTCATATTCACTTGATAAACTAACTTGATAAACTGGAAGATGTCTGAAATCCTGCCCTGCTCATGTTCACATCTTGTATTGCCAAGGGGGCCAGGGGTGTTATTGATTCATAATATGCAGGCTGTAACTTGACAATGCCCTGTGTCCTCACTGCAGAGTGAGAGCTCTCTGTCTGTCTCTCTTATTCACACACTCTCTCTCACACACACACACACCCGCGCACGCACGCATTCACACATACTGTACACACGTGCGCGCACCCACACACACACACTCTGACATCTGCCGTGTACTCCAGGGTTATTTTCCGAGCCATTTAGCGAGGCCCATTTACTTGTATGTGGATCATTGGCTGTGCTGTGGATGAGCTGTCTTGCATACAGGTGTGGGATTGCAGAATCTGCTTGTGTGCTGTTGTAGTTGCATCAAACAAAATTGCATCCATCAATCCCTTTTGATATCATTTTTTATAACGGACATAAGTGTGTGCGTGCACGCGCGCACACACACACACACACACACACACACATATACATATACATATACATATATATATATATATATAAAATATCTCATAAACAAACAGGGACATACACTTTTTTCTTTATCTTTCTGTGTCATGGTTGTTTATCATAAGTGACCCGTGTGCAAGCAAACAAGTCTCCTTATTGCAGTAGTTCTTCCGAGTATTATATTAATTTGATTAATCCTCATTTAATCAGGGAATATTTTTTTCCTCTTGAACAGTAACATAATTACTCACCGTTGTAGCATAAAAGTGGAGCGCGGCGGACTAATTTAATAGTTTACAGCCCGCAGAGCACCAGTCCAACTGTTGCCTTTGAGAAGCGAAAGGACTCTGAGGACTTATTTGTGGAGGGAAATTAACTAACTGTCTTGTGCTATAAAGGGAGTAATCCTCGCCACAAAGAGCGGAGAGGAAGAGGTATTGTCGAGGCTTGGCGTCTAGGCCCCCGCTTCCTCTTCCAGGTCTAAGCTCCTTTGGGCCCTTGAGAAAAGATTAGGCTGCCTGGCCCCAGAGGTAACTGGAGTAGCTAAGGTAGCTCAGGGTCAGGCCTGGACTGAACTGGACATTCACCTTGGTTTTGTTGAAAGTGCTTTGACCACCAAGCCAAGGGCAGTTCTCGCGTCTGTTTTTATGTTCGTTCACCATTTGGAATGCTTTCTCCTGACGCTACAGTACAAGCGCCTCTAACCACCGTCTTCTGTTACCCCACCCGCTCAGCGCACACAAGCGCATGTGTGCCCCCGGCCACACTCCGACAGCCGAGCCCTACGCCCTTCTCTGTTCCTTAGCAGAAGAGGCTGGATGGACCGGCTCTCTGGAGGGAGGGAGGGTGGGGGGATGGGGGGCAGAATCAGGGTCCAGGTATTGTGCCTGACACACACATGCGCCACATGACTCCTTGTAATTGGATGTGTTGGCAGCGTAATGACACAGAGCGCTGGCAGAAGGCGGCAGAGCGTGAAGCCAACTGCAGCCCTCTCCTACACTGTGCGTGCATGCGTGTGTGTGTGTGTGTGTGTGTGTGTGTGTGAACGTTGGGGAAGGGAAAGGGGGGGTGGGGGGGGCACTGTGGTTTCAGAGGTTCTCCCTCCGCTCATGACCAAAGATGCGTGGAAGCCAGCAAGGTGAAAGGAATGCAATGTCACAGCACAGTGAGCTATGTGTGCACGGAGCAAGATGTCACTCACTGTATAATTTACCTCATGCAGCGCTGTTGTTGCTGAGGAACGCTGAAGGGATGTAGCGGGGCAGAACCATTGTACTATAGCTTTTATAACCGACACAACTGAAGTCTTGCAGAAGGGATGGACTGATAGTGCCTAATCACCACACCTCTCGCGATGAGACCTTAAAGGACTTTTCAGGGCCTTTGGAAAAATAGAAGACAAATCTAAATTGAAAAAAAATCAACATTCATTTAATCCAAAACACACATGCTCTGGAACAATGGAAAGCAGATGCAGGCAGGGCTATTAGTTTCCACTGTAGTACCAGTTACCCCACATTTATGGACCTGCATGTTTTGATTCTGGTCCGTTTATAAGAAAAAGTAATTTCTTCCCATCGTCTAAAAGGTCAGTTAAATTCACTGGTGCCAAATGTCATTATCATCTCCGTGAACCGCCTGTTGGGTTTACAGCCGCAAATCATGACATTTTAAAACCTTTAGTTTAGGAGAACGTTATTGGAGATTAGATTTCATTGCGGTCGGGTTAAATCCTTTAAAACTCTAATTTTGGTAATAGTTTTATTCAGAATTGTTGATCAAATGTATGTTTTTATGTGGTCATTAACAGGTTGGGTATATTTTATATTTGCACAGGTCAGGAAAAAAACAGGTAAAAACCAATTCCCCATTTATCTTACAAATATGCCGTGTGCTCTAAATTAAAAGTTGTCATGCTTTGGTGATGCAAGGTTTAATTAGCGTTCACAATTTAAATGGATTGCATCGTCGAGGAACATAACTAAACATGAAATCCAGCCTGTGATCTTAATGAGCGTGGCTAGCTGGACCAAAACATAATCAAGCTGGGAATAGACATTACACTTCCGCTGCAGTGCTGAATCATTGTCAGTGCGTTACTTATTCATCAGCCCCTGTTCTCTCACGTGGGACATGTTTCTGCCTTTACATCTGAAGCTACAGAAGCCACAAGTTCTATTCAGGAAACAGGTTTTTGCACATTTTATGGACCATATTCTATCTATCTAATAAATACATACATTACAGAATTACTTATAATAATACATTTATATAATGTATGGTGGTAACATCATGTACTTAGTGTCTTACATGGAAACAACTTCCAATGTTTCCTGGGATTGGTGTCGTATAGAGCTAAACCATATATTGGAAGTGCAAGATGATTTCAGATTCCTTTATCCGCTAATGAATTTATACATAAGATTTCTTAATACAGCATGAAAAGCATTTTCTCCTGCAGCCGCAAACTTCTCACTTTCACAACACCATCTCTGTCTCTTCAATACTATTCTCATGGCATCATGGCTAATTGCAGTTTCCTTATGCTTCTCTTCCTGTTTTGACCACAAATGTGCAGTATAGAGAGGAGTACAGTATGACCTGAACAATGACATCTTCATTCCATCTGAGCATGCACTAAACTTGCGTAGGCGTATTTGCCTGTGCATACATAATGTGTCATTGCCTATAGATATCTTCATCATCTGTCATTTGTGCAGTAATAAAATGTCTGATATTTTACTTTAGCGCACACACTAAAACATTATTGTTGGGAAATGTAAAATCAGGACATTTCTGACCTTTGTCATCTTTGGTTCTGCAAATCATGACAACAATTTTAGTGGAATTACATTTTCTATCATGTTCTACACACCATACATCTTGAATTCTGTGATTCTGATTTGCTTTGTATTGAATTTTATATAGCTCAATTCCCTGTGCATTCTATAGTCAAACAAATTACCCTTTTACGTTTTACCTAAAGACATCCAATGACACTATTAGATGTGACAGTCTCTTTTTTAAAGCGGTTTTAAAATAGCTATACTGTAGCACAATTGAGCATAGATCAGGCTAATTAGCACTAGTTAGTATTTTTGAGATAATTGATGTTTCAGGCTTTATGCTATACAAATTGCTTGAGAAGATAATCACAAAAGGGACATTGTTGTCCCATATGCTTTTTCCAAGTCTCCCCTGTACAGTGCAATGTCTTTCACCCAAATCTGCCGTGCCGTCTTTGAGCAATTGCTTGGTTAAGCCTGAATCCTGGCCCTTGTAATCCTTAGGGATCATGTTCTAAGGCTGTCTAATCAAACACTAAGGTTTCAAGCTGATGCATTATTGACCAGGGACTGATTGGGGGAAAGGGAAGAGGAGGAGGGAGGTCGTCATCAAAAAGTTTCACAACTACTCGGCCATGTCAAATAACACATTTAAGTGCATTTACCCTTTACTCTTTGAAGGCAGGTGTAGGTAATCCCCAATTCCCTTCACTGGTGCACATCACATTTAAATCTCTCCTGGCTGTTGAGATGTTCTCTTCCCAACAATACAACCCTCAATCATCTCCCTGGTGTCTAGAATGGTTTGTGGTGAAACCTTACCTCCTGCTGCTGGGACGGACCAATGGTCCTTGTAGTGCAGATGCAAGTACCCAACCCCCTTCCAACCAGCCGTCCATGAGCAGTCGCGTTACTGGTTGACGTGTGGCATACATTCCTGCTGTTGTGGCATGCAGGGATCAGGTTTGGGCAGGAGTTCTGTCTCCACAGCTCAGAGGAGGGGAGCTGGAGTGATGAGTTGCGTGGCGGATTTGAGATTGCGGCATTAGCTTGCTCCTGAAGAGTATATCAACACTCTCAGTCCGAATTGTTCAGTCCCCTCCACCGTGAAATGACCAATTCCAGCTGAGCCCACTGGCAGCGGGACTGAAGCCTCAGATTGTGCTTAGGGATGTAAGCATCAGACAGACTGTGGGGCGCTCGTCTCCTTGGCACAACACTTATCCTCTTGTTTGTTTTTAGAATACTTCCAGGCTTGTTTTGGAGGAACTGAGAAATATGATTATTATTATTATTATTAGTATTTATTTTTTAGAACTAAGCAAAATATTGGATTTGGTTCTGGTGGTCATTTATTAAAATGGTTACCTGGGAGACCAGGCCAAAGTCTGACAAACTTGTCTGAGCAGACATGGATCACATTGGGCTAGACAGCATAACAAACATTAAAAGTACTTAATGCACCCTAATCAGTTGTTCAGACCTGAATGAGTGCCTCCATAAAACCATATCTGTGTCACTCATGCCTCTATGATGTGTGTGTGTGTGTGTGCGTGTGTGAACGGATGGATGGACATGGATTCTGGCAACATACCAATTTGCACAGCTGACAGGGCTGATTGGGGCTGGCTGTTTAAATCAAATCCAGTGTCAGGTCTCACTCGCACTCATTTGTCTGGGTTCAAACATGGCCAGTGTACAATCAAGTAGTTTTGGAGCGGGGGAGCCATTGAACTCTAGGAGATGAAATAGGAAATCCCATAATCTAGTTATAAAAAACAGGGGTCACCCCGTTTTAATTTGGGCTATAGTGCTTTTGGTTGCTTGCTGATGCTCAGTCAAATGTGCTCACCTGCTGAAGCAACACCGGCGCACCTTCCATGTTTTCTTGAATGTCCCTGAGTCTGTCTCCAATTTGATGCCTTGTTAGGGTGTGTGTGTGCGTGCGTGCGTGCGTGCGTGAGTGTGCTTCCACAACTGGTGTAAATGGAATGGGGGTTTGGGGAGCGGGGGCGTTTGAATGGAAAACCAGGCCACTGTTGGCCCTCTCGCTGTCTAGTCTCTCCTGTCTAGACAACAACTAGTTTTTGTCAGTTGATGGTGTTTGGTTGTTTCATTTTCCCTCTTCAGGAAAACTGTGGCTCAGCAATCACAGCAATAAATGCTTGGAGAATCACTGAACCTTAAGAGAGGGAAAAAAAAGCATTTCTACAAAATAAGGGTTGAGGAGTTTCTGTAACTCAGCCACCATGTTTACATGGCTCCAGAGCTCAGCACAAGGCCAAATGTTATATATACAGTCAAGGCTATCTGAGAAACCAACGGACATGGCCTCTGCTAACACAACCAATCTATTAATCTCTTCGTTTGAACCTTACTGTTCCCGTCTTCAGCTTGAGTGACGCGAGGATGGTGCAGGGACATGTCAAATTTTTTCAGAACTGAACAATCCATTTTACTTGATTAAACTTTTTTCTTTTTTTTTTTTTTCTCCTTGAGAAAAAAACACCAAAACGTCTTAAGTCTAAATAACATGAGCACTTTTCTCGGCCTTGCCAGAACCCCTTTCCGTTTGGAAATATTTGCTTTGGACACAAGCCTTGCCCAGTACACAACACAGGCAATTATGGGAGCTATTTAAACTAGAGAGATCTACTGACAGGCGACGCCTCATTTGGACGGATGAAGGAATCAGGAAATGAAGCCTTCATTGATGCGCCTGGGGTTCTGAAAGAGAGTTCCACCTGGTCTTCAGAAGTTGTCTGCCTATCTCCTGGGCATTGTGTGCATGTGTGTTGAGGATGGATTTGTGCGAGTGTAACATTTGGGGTTTAAGGGCTGTTTTGTCTGTGTGTGTGTGTGTGTGTGTGTGTGCCGTATGCATGTTTATTAGGTGTTCGTGTGAGTTGTGGAGGTTCTGTTTTTACGGTGGTTGCTAGGTTTATCTGCAAAGGTGTAGCTGCAGGTTGCTGGCAGCTACTGGAAGCTCAAAGATCTTCCCTCTGCAGCTGCCTATTTCATCACTTAGATTGAGAGATGAGAGCGTTAAGCATATGCCCTGACATCCATGAAGGTAATGCAAATCCTCCCAGCTGCGCAGCTACTCTAAGATGTTTTTTTCCCCCTTTTTAAACTGGATCTTCCAGCCAAGATCCTTCCTGTACTGTATGTGACACCAATTTAGTTTGTCCTGCCTCGTCTGGCTATGGCATGAGTGGCCAGTGGCCTTGAGCTATGTGACAGTGACACATTTGCCCAGTGTGCCCTAGGGAATCACTGAAGTGCTATCTTATGTGTTTTGGGGCTTAGAGGAAAGATGCAGAACCAGGACAACACACTTGGCAAGCCTTGAAGGGCGAGAGGGGTCAGGCTTGACTAGCCTACTTTAATATCGGATCCTGAGACCTTTTGTTGTGTGTGTGTGCGCGCGCATATATTTGAATGTTAATGTGCATCTGAGTCTATCCGCTTCACTGTGTGGAAAAAAACCCAATGGGGACGGGGGTTGATGTTTAATTTCTGACTCTGCTGGGCCGAGAATTCCCCCGAAAGGAAACTTAATCTAGAGGCCTTCTCGGTCTGGACAAATAGACAGTAAATTAGTTTCGCATGACGGTTTATTAAAAGAAAAAAAGAGAGGCTTGTGTATACAGCAGATTATTGATGTGTCGTAAATGAGAATGGATAAAGTTGCAGAGATGCAACCCGTGTCTCCAGAGAGATCTAAGAATGGAGAGCTTTACCTCTGAAGCGGGTGCATTGTAACGCAATGGGGTGTTGTGGGAGCAACCAGGCTCCACAACACACATCGCACAAATAAAACACAACAGCTCGCACTACATTGTGCAAGTTCTTTTCATTTGGGGGAAAGAAATAAATAAATCAAAGATTAATAGATGCCGCTTTGCTTTTGGCTTGTTGTTCTCTCCGAGTCACGCACTGACCTGGATTACACTCTGCTGCCATCGGTGCAGAATGAGCAGAAGTGAAATGAGCTACCGGTGGGATTGATACCGTGGGTCAGCCAAGGTCTGTCTCGTTGTTATGTGTGTCTTATAAGCCGTAAGAGACTGTCTTTTTGTAAAGGCTTTGCCCTCGCTGTGCATTTAAAGAGGATCGCTCTCTTATTGGTACTCTGGCTCCTCTCACACTAATAACACTTTCCCCTTTTTTTTTAACCACAGTTTTCCCTGTCTCTCCCCC
>JAODUH010052590.1:4979-18732 GCA_027564835.1 Typhlichthys subterraneus
TTGTAGTGAGGAACATCTAGAATCATTACATTCAGCAGCGTTATTCAACCCTCGTCATATAGCTCTGCAGAAGCCTGAAAACAACCCATTCATTTGAATCAGGTGTGTTGGAACTTGAAGACGAGCGGCCACAAAAGCACAGCAATGTATGTGTGTCATTTCCCGACCGTGTTTTGAGGGTGTAACACTTTTTTTCTCGTCTCTGCACCTCTGGCCAATACCTTTTAATGTGATGCGTAACATTGGAACATTTGCCTGACCAAAATGACCATGACTAAACATAAATGCAACATAATAATGTAGTGCTTGTAACACAAACCCTACTGTGTGTATACTATATGTACCTCGGAGTGATTTCACCACTACAGCAGTGGCGGTTCCATCTCTCTTCAGCAAGCCCTTACAGATGGGTCCATAGCAGCCTTTCAGCCAGAACTCCAGTCCCTCGAGAACAACCTCTCCAGACATCTCCCATGGACGCAGGGACTCCTCCACCTCCGGTGAGATCCTAGACACTGCGTTCAAACAGACAGACTGGTGGCCTGGTAAAAATAACAACAGGCACAGAAAGTAAGCAATGAGAAGATTGCATTGCCATGGCCAGTTGTTGGGGGGGAAGGACTGACCATTAATTGAAGGGCAGAGAGACACAGGATTGTCTGAACACATTTCATTAACTGTCATATAACGTTTTAACAGCATAACAAAACAGAAAAACATAATAATAAATAATAATAATAAATATGCATTCCAGGACAGATCAAGTGATTTCATTGCTTATATCCTTACACACTAATTGTCTGAACTGCACTGTTCGCTATAAGCTACATCAGACTATGATAGAACATGTAGTATATGTTATTGTTAGTTATTTATTTCCAATAATTTAGTTTTATATCAAAGTGTATATTAATTTGTATTGCCCACCTGCCACTAATTGTGTGCCTGGCTGGTGGTGGTGTTTTGGGTTTAGGAGTGTGTTTAATTTCCTGTTTTAAATGCGGTACGCTTGTGAAAACGGTTATACCGTAAATCCTATGGAGGTCCTTGCAAATAAACTATGCTTACCCTGAAGAGGAACACCCTGGATGCAGAAAGAGTGACAGTACAGGCTGCTCTGCTGCATGTGGCTTTGACCATGGAGTTGTTTGACCTCCTACAAGAGCTGGCAGCGTGTGACAATGTGACCAGACCCACTCCAAGTGTGATGTAACAACCCTGACATAGAACGACGTTTCACTGTCCAGTTCCAGAGGGCAGCCTGGTCCCTAGGACAGAACCTCACCCCCCCACCCTCATATGGCAACTGAACAAATCACCCTCTTACTTTGAATTATTTAATGGCGACTTTATTTGCAATACTGTATGTTTGTCTTGAAGATTTCAAAACGAGGACAAGCTTGGACGAGTCTGAAAAAGTAATTATCTCTCTTGCCACCTTCGCTGGTGCTTCTATTGGTTTGACCAGCTCAGGTTGGTCACTAGAGGGCGCCACTCTACATGAGAACATACTGTAACCTATCCGTTAACTTTTGCAGGACTTGCAGTACAGTATGGCACTATAATGGTGATTTATAGCCAGATGCTAGCAGCTAGTCCCACAGCGTGGACTTATAGCTTCCATTTGCACATGGCATCATCACACATAGCAGCTGGAAGCAGCACATGCAACTGTAGTGCGGGTGTACTTGAATCACGTTCATAGTCAGCCATACACTCAATGGGCGGGTCCACTCCTTGATTTGCATAAACAGCAGTCAGTTTGCCTGATCCTTGACTCAACAATATGAAAGAGATTACCATGCATGGCTACAGACAGTTGATGGACATGTTTTCATACATCTTCGCTCGTCTCAACAGACCACATTCAGGTCTAAATCGGGCAATGTGGCCAGTTACACAAGGGATGGGGATTAATAGTTGGCTGAAAGGCAGAGTGAGTCAGACATATCCCAGCTCCCATGTCTTTGCTTCATGTGAACACTAAATGTTGTGCAGACAGCACATAAAGCACTGTAAGACGTTCTGAAAGGGGTTCTTCTACAGGGATAGTGACACAATGAAAAGTCTATAATATAAATTGTGCCTATAGGTCATATGAGGTTAATCTACAAACTACTTAGCTTAATTAACAGACTGAATGACCACTGTGTAAGCAGTCCATTATTCACTGAAAGCTTGGCAATGAGCTATGTGAAAAGTGTATTCCGAGGGCTGGAACAAGGCTACGAACTCCTCTTCTTTCTGTCTGGAATAACTCTTGTTTTTGAAACTAGTATCACAAATACATTTTTGTTTTGTTTTGAATATGATGATTTGAGTACTGCTTTTCTCCCTACTTCTTCTATTGAATCCATGAGCTTATGTCTTTTCTCATCTTTTCCCTACAGTCACCATGACACAAATGTTTCAACACATGAGCACTGCGATAGAAATGTGTGGTTCTGTGGGTGCGTTGAATATAGTAATGTTATAACTGTAACCCTCAAAGATTAAAAGAAATGATTCAAAGTGTGTTGTACAAAGAAAGACACTGATTAAAATGATTAAAATGATTCTGTCACTACTTTTGTTTTCATACCGTTATTGTATTGTCCTGGGGAAGACATCCTCTGTTGTATTGATCTGTTTCCGAAGAGACGGTAAAGTATCAGACCGACGACTAGCACCGTGCTGAGAGTCAATAGAGAGGGGAGTACAATCACAGCCAGCGGACCGGAGGCTTCCTCGACTACACAAACGAGAGGGACAAGATTGCTCCACAATGATGCGAAAGCAAACCATCTCGACTTCTAAGATAAAGATAAAGGTAAATTATATCACAATGATAGTCATCTTGGAAATAAAAAAGGGTGGAACATAATTGCAGACAATTTTGTATTTGCCAACTACTGTAGCTCATTTGAAAAGCAATTAATTCCTTATAACTCACAGCACATTGGGTCCAAACTGCTGCTGTTACATTTTATCTGCTCATCCATGGAATGCTATCTGACATTTCTCATCTGAAAGAGAATGCTGACCAAATCAAATCAGCGATGAAATTCCCAAAGTTGGCATTAAAGAACAGGCTAGACAAGAAACTAGAAACACTGTTAAGACAAAAAAGGATACTCAAACTTTCATTACTAATGTTTATGTTATCTGAAAATAATAATAGGCCTACTGTACCTGCTATCTCTCAATGAGCAATTCCAACCTTGAAACTTGAATTTTTGACCGACATTAGCCTACTGTATACTGAGCTGGTCCTTTTGGAAAACAAATATAACCCACAGGCTACTGTGATGTCAATGTGATAGGTGACTGGAAACATTCAAACGTTAATCATTATCCACAAACACTTAGTTCAACTTAGTAGCAACATGCCGAGCTTTTTCCATTATAGGCTACTGTTAACTATTTTTTTTAACAAATTACATTTAACAAACTTTTATCAACTCTGAAAAGGGTAAGTATACCAATAATGAGAATTAGGCTACATTCGGATTAGTGATTAGTCAAATATAACGGCTATTAGGAAAGACTAGGCTAAATTGTGAAGTGAGCGATTAAACCACAAGATGGCGGAACCGTGCAGTTAATATCCTTTAGCAAAATATGACATTTCATTTCAGTCTAGGATTTACAATTCCCTAAACGCCAAATGGGCGTATGCCAGTACAGATTTCCTAGCAAAACTGTTCTAGATCTGCTATATTTAGGATAGGCTTGTGTTTTATGCCAAATATACAAATACGTTTACGTTTACTTAACTATAAAACATCTAAATTGTTGTTTACGTAAATGTAAACCAACGCATAGTGAAATGCCGCCTCGCTGATACGCCAGGGAAAGCAAAGCGAGCACTACCATTGAATATATTATCTTGGAAAGCCCGCCCACGCCAGTCTCTATTGGTTTAATGACCATATTTCAGTATAATCCCAAAGTCTGATTGGACAGAAAGCTCTGCAATCAGGAAATCAACACGGAAAATTGTAAAAAAAAAAGTTATTGAGCGTCGCCTACTCGTATATGCATACAACCGCGTAGGTTTAAGACTGCGTCTCTGGATAACTGGAAAACCTCATGGCATAGTATACATAGAGCGAGCATCGAGGGAGCTTTTTGGTGAAAACGGGCGAAGTCGTGAGTATTGCATTTGCAAATACCCGGTTCACAGAAGGGCCAGGTACAGTAGCCTACATGTTTTCCCGTTTCCAAGGAATGCCTTGCTGATGTCATCTCGGAGGAGGGCAGAACTGAACAGGTGTGCTGAGGAAAGTTATCTTCTAACATGGTTGTCACACGAACACCTAATAAGTATAGCCTCTATAATAATGTCAACACGAATTTGCAGTTGTTTCAAAAAGCAGGTTTATTGTTTTTGAAGTGATAGTGTGTTCGTCGAGTCTTAGCCTTCTGTCAGTGTTACTAAACGTAGCCCATGTGACTCGAGTTCCCAGGCGTTTTGGTGACCATAAATTACTGTGCGTAACATTCCATTCTGCTTTGTTGAGTCTTTTTTTATCCTCTGCCTTAGAAAGTGGTTGGCTACAAATCCTGTGAATCACGGAGCAAGGCACGCGGACGGGCGTGGGATTGTTTTTTTATACATCACAGCATCATAACAATCTCCCTCTGCGACACGGCTGACGCAGGTCTGTGCATCCTGATCTTGGACAGGTGATGTTTGAATCGTTCAATGGAAGGATTATTGATCAAGAAACCCATTTTGATTTGAACGGACTACTCCGTGCTATGGAATAAGGCGCCAAAATTGGAAGATCGCTTCATCTCAACTTCATAGAACCGTATGCAATGAATTGACTGTGCGTCACTGCGCTACAGGATAAAACATCCGCCTTGTATTATATACAGTCGTTCTCGGACTTATCGAGGTTTACAATAGACGTAGATCATGTCCAAAACACTGAAAAAGAAGAAGCATTGGTCCACTAAAGTACAAGAGTGTGCCGTGTCGTGGGGGACTGGAGGGGAGTTCGGCACCGTGGTGGACGTTCGTGGGGGGGCAGAACTAGGAGAGTTCCCCTACCTCGGTCAGGTAGTTTCTGATGCATTGGTTTGTCACGTTGGGAGGTTTCCAAGCACCGGGGACGTGCTGCTGGAGGTAAACGGTACCCCGGTCAGTGGACTGACCAACCGAGACACGCTTGCTGTCATCCGCCACTTTCGGGAACCCATCCGCCTCAAGACTGTGAAACCAGGTGCGTGTACTCACACGTCATTTGAAACAGTCAGTTATTTACCCATATACACAGACATACAGCAGGCATTCACACTGTTCTACAGTGTTAAAATAAGATACTGCCACAACACAACCACACTGTATTGATGTGATGTGTGGTAGCCTGCAATTTATTGTCAAATTGGAATACCCCAAGCCAAGCATCTGTAAACCACACGTTACACATCCTAAGCCTGTGTGTGTGTGTGTGTGTGTGTGTGTGTGTGTGTGTGTGGGTGGAGGGGGGTGGGCGAGACATATTTGATGAAATATGTTGAATTTGCAAATTGAGTTTTAATCAGTCAGTGTTACAGCATACAATTATAAGTTTTAAATGTCTACCATTCCTGCATCACAATCCCACTAAGCAAGGAAAGGCACTCCAGTAAAGTGTGTGTGTATTTGTGTAGCTATGACAAATAGATACAACAATACATCAGATTTGTTTAGTTCTCATATCTTCCACCTGAAATCTGTAATCTTCTGCGTAGACGTTGTGTGTCACGTTAAGCAGTCCATTTACCATGTCTCTCTCCTAATGTGTTCCTGCAAGCCCCTCCCAACACACACACACACACAACAATTAGCTGCAGTCAAATGAGTCTAACTGAATGCATCGGACCTACCGTACAGTACATCCTTAAATGCCATGCATGGTAAGTGGCTTGTAAACAGACTATACCTGTATTTTGCTGTGAAATAAACAAATTGTTCTCCTGCTCTATACCCTGCAGTCAGCTGATGTATGTGCAAACAAGTGTGGCAGGAGTGTCCACACCAGACACCTAATGTGTACAATGTACGGTTGTACTATATATAGATTGCAGATAATATTGTTGCCTGACATCAGTATCTGTTAACAATATATTATTTCTCAATTCCCATTCAAATACTTGACTGAACCACTTAAATGGGCGGTGGAAATGCACAGTAGGCTGCACTGTATATGCTACACAGGCAATTCCTTCTCTTAGCTTCTTTATTTAATTATCTATAACACTGCTATAGTGTGCCACATGTATATAAATTGTAAGTTTAGTTTAGTTAACTTCAATCAACTTGCATTTCCTGTGTTTAAATTTTTCTCCTCATAACTTGATTTAAACGGTCTAAATGCTGCAACTGTTCTTGGAGCCTGCAGAGGCACAAAGTCACGGGCTCTGCAGGTCCGCAGACTCCACACTCCGCCTTGTGTTGGGTTTACATCTAGCTCCCCCGTCCCCATGATGAATGCACGCACCATCAGTCATTGATGGCTCCCCTGTGCTGAGATGAGCGGCAGGCTGGTGCTTGTCTATAGAGTGTTTTTTTATATATAAATATTTATCAGCACATACATGCATGCATGGGTTACTTAATGTGGTTATCAAATACTTCTGTCAAGACATTTTTCCAAACATTATTTGTCAGTATCAGCAAAATATCAACATGATCTCAAAATGTAGGCTAGGTTGTAACAGCTAGGCTATGAGGCCTACGGTGAAATCTACATTGGCCAGGCTTTATTGTTTTGCTCTGAAACTATTAAGTGCAATGTGCTGTGCTATGCAATGCTCGTACTTCGGTTTTGTAAAACAGAGTGAAAATAAACAATGTTTCTCAGTATGTCTGCACTCATTATCACTGCTGCTGTTTAAAACCTTTTTTCATTAGTTGACTTTTCTTTCTAATGATAGGTGTTTTGTCCTCAAAACCACACTATTCCCTCTTTACTCTCTCATAATCACTTCTTCTACGCTCACCTCCCTGATAAACCACAGCTGTGCTCCACGTTTCACTTTGTAAGATTATGATGTTATTATTCTAAGCAAATGTACTGTAACAGCAAGTCTATTGTACTAATTTGTCGGCTCTGCAATCCATCTGCTAAATTTGTGTGTTTGTCGTACGCTGATTGATAACCGCTATATTCCTAGATTGCTAACCTATTCTCTAAAGTACATTGCTGGGCCACGGGAATTCCAGCGATGCTTCCAGCCAAATACTATATCCTGTGCCTTCTCTATGGCTGAGACAGCACTCAGAACTTGCCGTGCTCGGCCAGGGGATAATATGGAGGCATGGCCAGAGTGCTTATCTGGCTGCAGCCCATGTAGATACCGTAGGCTGCCCCCTCAGGGGAGACGGACACTGAGAGGGACTTTACAATAGCCAATAACCTTTAGGAAAGAATAGAGTGGTCCCAGCTATGGAGGATATTAAACCACGGCAGTTAAGAGACTTCAGAGTGGGTGGCTCATTGATCAGTGCTGTAAACAGACGTCCGGCCATGCTTGGTCATGCCTCATTGGGCTGAATGAATGTCGCTTTTAAAATGCTTCTCTCGAAGCAAAACGTATATGTTCACCATGTTCTAGAGGCACAACGGTTGTTTGCTCTGTTGGAGGGTCCATTTTTTATAGCCGAGCTGAGGTGGTATACAATGTTTAACATTTAATTAACTTTAGCAGCAAACTATTTTTCATTTAAAGATAAGAATGTTGCGTCCCTATAGAGGGAAAATAACACTAGTACTGTGTGAGTTGTAATCTGAGCTCCTCTGTTCTTTTGTTTTCTGTGTGTTTTTACGTGTTATTTGTGAGTGATATCAAGTTTGCACACGTTTTACTCATGCAAACCTTTAGTAAATGTGTCCCATAGCACCTTTAAACATTTGGCTTGAATTGTAAACTATTGCCTTTGCCCTATTTATTAACATGAATACACTATATAAATGGGGAAAAACCACACTACAATAGAATTTATAGGCCTATTTTTTTATTTTTATTACTGTGTTATTTTCTGTCATTTTATTATGATTTTTAACATTACAGACAGAGTTTGGCTGCAGCATTGGTAATTATGGTTATTTCCCTGTTTTCCAGTCATCTTGAAATCTGGCAAACTCACCGTAATCCTCCTCCTTTTATTAAACATGTATCTGATTTTTGCTTAGCAT
Organism: Typhlichthys subterraneus; assembly: GCA_027564835.1. NCBI lineage: Eukaryota > Metazoa > Chordata > Actinopteri > Percopsiformes > Amblyopsidae > Typhlichthys > Typhlichthys subterraneus. Next base: position 13,148 of record JAODUH010052590.1, read on the forward strand.
CAGCAGTCACATCATAATCTGTCATTTAAGATATTTCTTTCTTCAATTTTTCAGTTTTTCTTCATTGCCGTCTTCCAATCTTCTTGATATCAATGTAATGCTATTTAAAAAAATAACTGAGTCAATGTTTCTTACTGTAGTTGTAGTGTGTTTTTTAATTCTATTTTCACTTACCTCTATTCTTCTATTGACATAAATACAGCTGTCTAGCACTCCATCTCTTCCACAACCCAGAGAAAAAACTGAATGTGTAATTTCATCCAATCACGCTTGGCTTAATACCTGGGGAGAGGTAATAACAGTGAGTTGGCGGCAAATATTTTATTTGCTGTTTTCATTAAAGAAAGCGAGTTATGGATAGCTTGAGCTCCTCAGTTCAGTTACCCTCTACTGGGTTCTTTGTATCTTTTGTATTTGCACTAAAAAATAAATGATCCAAACAGGAGCTCTCATGGAGTCTAGTGAACGTTTTGGACTCCTTGGGGAATACTGAGAGGTATAAATAATTGAGTGGGTTTGTAGGCCTACATGCTTCTGCATGGCACCTGTTAGTTTAGTCTTTCCTACAGATATGCTGAAGAGCCAATGAAGGTGCTAATTCAGAGTTTTGGAGCCCAAGACAAATTTCCCTGCGGGACAATACATTATACCGTACCTTAATTTTCTTAGGTTCAATTTAGATTTGAGCAGAACAGCTTTCATTTTACAATTTTTACCAGCTCCAGCCCCAGAAGGGACACAGACATTATTTGCATGTTGCAAAGTCTGTTGATTCACTGATCTGATGAGAATTGATATTTTAAAGCAGAATATGGGTGCTCCTCAACATAAGAAACTACTACAAAAGAGAACCATTTGACTGTATTATGGTTGGTCCTATAGTGAAATGTGTAATATAGTCTTTTGTAGTAGTGGTTTGCAAAAGTCCATTAGCCAACATCTGAATGTTCTTGCTGAGTGTACATTCTCAAAATGTACAATGACTCTTGTGAAAGGGGGGGGGAGGAAACATTTCTCACAGTTTCTTCTGTAAGAGCGTGTCATTAAAGAATTGCACATGTTAAGGGAATGCAGGCGTTTGTAGAGCTTTTACTTTGGGTGTGTGGAGCCATTGCTTTTTCCTGAGCCAGTGCTTTAGAAAAACGAAGCCCTGCCACGCCAGAGGAATTAGTTTCTACCTTAGCATTTTGTATACATTCAGAAAGAGGATGTTTTATAATACCCAAAGCGAAAGGTCTGCGTTGTTTATTGTGGGTGTTTCTTCTGTGCAAATGCCACCACCTCCATGCCCACTGCTCTGCAGGCTCATCCCCCAGCCTGTCAAACAAACGGGGGAGCCAGAGCGAGCGGAGGTCCCAGGCAGCCAGCCTTTCGCCGCTGCATACCAAGCTCAGCTGCTCGCGCTCCTCCTCCTTCCCCGTGAACGATGCGGACGAGCCGTGGGACAGAAGCCAAGGCCGCGCCCATCCTCGAGCGCCCAGCCAGAGGCCACGTTGTAGACTGCGACAACCGCGGCTGGTGACAGAAGGTCTCCGGCGCTGGTTTACGTACCACCGCTGTTTTCCTTGTGTGTGTGTGTCTTTCCTCTCTTCCCCTGCCAACACTGTGAGCCGCAATGCAGTATAGTGAATAGCAGCGGCAACATAGATCGCTTTAACATGAGCCTCTTACTGGCAGGCACACACACACAGAGAGAGAGAGAGAGGGAGAGTTCTCCATGACTTGACAAGCATGTTAATCGGCCATGATAAATGTGCTGATTCACTGACCCTACCTCTTTCATATGGTCAGAGCGGCTGCATCTTGGTGTCAGCAGAAGCCATGTCTCCAGGTAGCAGCTGGTGTGTGCACACACACACACACACACTCTGGACAGACACTTCCTCCTGAGATTCCCACCTTCCTCTATCCCTGGCTTGACTCCTAAATGTTTTTTCTCCCCCAGTGGATTCTTCCCAGCTGTTTAACCCCCCCCCCAGATAAGACGAGTTCGTTCTGTAAATAAATCAAGTGTAATAAATAGCAGAGACCAGCGCCTTGCATCTCCTGTCACTGGAAACAATACAGCCATGTAGAGCTGTGACTGACTCAGTGGCCCGGCAGTTGTGTTTAACCTCCGGTGCTGCTGACACTAAGCCGAGCTCAGTGAAATCACAGGCCGTGGCTCGGTAATGGCAAGTTACTTAGTCCAGCAAGGAGAGAGGTTGGTGGCTGCGACTCCTGTCAAACGATAAGAAGAAATATTTTCTACTTTCTACCCCCCCTCCACCCCCCCGAGAGAGGCTTAGAGAGAGGCTTAGGTGAACGGAAGGGGGTTGTCTGGCCCTGTAACTCACCACCAAGTGCGTGTAAAGGAAGGTGTGCTTCAAGAACAACGACCCGACCCAGGTGGCTGTCAGAGCAGAATGACCCCAGGCACATAAACCAAAGGGAATGTCTGCTTACGTGCGCCCGCCGAGAAGGGCTGGCGAGTGTGAAAGGCGTTTCTAATGGACTGCTGGGAGGGAGAAGAGGGGAAACGGGCTGTTTATGTAACACACCTGCATCGGTGCGCAGGTGCAGGTGTGAGAGAGGATATTCTCTGCTACCTGGTGGTTGAGCTGATTGAATTGGGTCTCTTCCAGATGCAGGCGGTCGTGTCTGGTGTCGCCAAGCCAATAACGGCATCGGATGAGGAGCGACAGCTGGCACACTGTCGCTTGTCACCATTTTCTTGAGGAGCCTTTTCTTTTGGAGCGAGAAGCTGGTTAAAGAGCGAGGCAGAGGGAAATGAAAGAAGAAAGGGAGCTGCAGAAGAAGCTCTGGCAAGGGGATGACAGAGAAATACCAATTTCATGCTGAAAACTCTCCCAGCATAAATCATTATAATAGCACGAACGCACTGCGCCGCTGTATCAGACTGAAATGATGCTGCTCCGCATTTAAACAGTATTTTCTTTTGTCTTGTGCACTTAATTATTGGTGTGCACCAGAAGGTGATAGGCATGGTTTTCTTCAGTCTCAAACGTCTGCATATAACCTTACTAACCCTCTGCGTGAGCGTGTGCATGCGGATGAGAAATTGGGGCAAACACTGGTCGGTCTACTATTTCTGTGGTGTGGACAATAAAAGTCACACTCTATTAACTTCTGTTGTTTACCAATCCAAAAAGAGTCTATAATATAATATACCGGTATTCAAACCAAAGATGGAAAAACAAAACAAACTAATGTTAAAAGGAGCCTGTAATGTAGACTGTAAACTCCACAATGTTTAATATGACCTCATAACAGAATGATTGTTTAATGTACAAAACATAAAATGTGAAAGTAGATCCGGTTGAGCCAGCATATCTGCCAGTAGGAAATTGTTCCCATATACAGTTAATCCCATGCACAAAGGTCAAGACGAGGCTTTATACTTTTCCTCTTTTTGCTATATGGGTTTACATGGACACTAAACGACTGCTAAGTGATCATCTGCCTCTGCATGCATGTTTCGCCGCTTATCTGCGCTCCTGCAGTCCAGCTGTATATTTACGCTATGGGCAATAAAGTAGTTAGGAGAACACTAAATCACAGTGCTCCGTCTCGGAGCCTGGCTGTAGTACTCCAGCTTTGGCCCGCCGCCAACGCTGATGGGCCTTAAGTCAATACTTGCTCTGCCAGCGAGGCCCAGTCAGCTGTTTGGCCAGGCCACCACGGACCCCCAACAGATCGATTCTGAGACCATGGCGCTGCCGCACACCACAACATTTCACACCAAACCGACGTAGAACCCTCCATCGTCCCTGCACGCCCTCGCAGTGCCCACCCACTCTGCCAGCTGCCGCGGTGGCTCTCAGAGCTGCGTCACTCATCTGCAAGAACCTTAGCGCATGGAGGGATGATACCCTTAGTTTGGCCATCTGCGCACCATTTCTAAATCAAATGAATAATACTATAAATAAAAACCTTGTGTACTTGTTACAGTGCTCAGTCAGGGAAATAAGCATTCAATGAGGTCCTGATGTTTTAATATACCGTATAGCAGCAAACAACTATTTGCTACTGTATGTAAATATATAGTGGAGTAATTGCATCCTGAGCATGAAATGACACCACATTCCTTCTGTCTGTGTTGTCATCTGAGGTCCTCTGCTTTGGCCATATGTTCTCAAACCTGTTCATGAATGTTAGTGTGTGGTGGTGTTTCACACTAATGTCACACTTCAGTAGGTAAACGGCGCAGGTGTAGGTCACATTAAAGGAGGGTTATTTTACTGTGACTAACTTGTTTTCGTGTGACAGTTTCTACGAAAACCTGGGGAAACAGTAGGCGTACCCGTCTTGTGTTTTCACATTCTGATTAAAACATCTCAGACAAAATGATTCATTGCATCGTCATAATTCTTAGAACTGTTACTAAAATAACTAGTTATTTTTGTGTCCACACTGTGTCCACACTGCAGGGACTGAGGGTGATTTCAGCTCTTAGAATGTCATTTTGAGGGACACTTTTAGCTCCAACTTCAGGATTGGTACTCCTACTCTCCCAGAACATCGTATAAGTGTGTGCTTTGATTGTTGGAAAACTATGAATGAAGCATCGGCACTCACAGTTTTTGCCTCAGCTGTCCTTGCTCTTCCAACTGCCTTATTTGCACGTCTCTGTTCCACTTCTGCTATGAAAGATCAAACGGCTCCGATCATGGAATCCTCCATCTTGTTGTTGCTGCTGCTTCTGTACTGTATGTGCCAATACCAGATACTAACCGTTGGGTGACAAAAATCACTCCAGCTTTCCTACTGTTGACACAAATGCTAACGGACAATAAGCCATTAAACTTGTAGCTCTCAGGTGGAGCTCAATACAGTTTAGTCTGAAAGTGCCTTATTATGAGCTAAAACTATATTTGCACCACATTGAAAAGTGTCCATTAAAGTGTGCGCGCACACACACACACACACACAGGTTTTAGAATTAATGGTCGATCACACCAAGGCGAAAAGGAGCTGTTGTCGGGTAAAAACAGGTGTCATCTGGACATCACCAAGGACACGGTTGATGGCGATTTACGCATGAACACGCAAACCAGAGGAAATTAAACCCTATAGCGCTAAAAAGGACTGCATGCGAATAGAAAGAAAATCCTCCCGAGGTCATCCAAGTCAATCTGAAGTGGTAATTGTCTCTAGATGCAGAATAGGACATGGCTGTTTTTCTCACCACATCAGCGAGCGACGTGCTTTCCACCTCTCGGGGGCATGTCACGCTCTCTTGTGGAGTGTAGGTCCCGCTCAAGTATCCCTTTCTCATTGGAATTCATGGATACCTGGTCCTCTATCCGGCCATGTTGCTTTGCTTAGCTTGTTACGTTTTCTAACAGGTTATTGATCGGTTTCTATTACGTCCCTGTCGAGACAGCCGCACCATCAACAGCTGCACGAACCCCTTATCTCCATGGAGACAAAGGGACAACAACACACACACACACATATTCCATCCATCCATCCATCCTCTCCCGCTTATCCGGAGTCGGGTCGCGAGGGCAGCAGCTTCAGCAAGGGACCCCAAACTTCCCTTTCCCGAGCAACATCATCAAGCTCTGACTGGGGGATCCCGA
>JAODUH010052601.1:0-43739 GCA_027564835.1 Typhlichthys subterraneus
GCCAAGGCATTGTGTTAATGCCTCTGGTGTTATTTTGAACACAAACATAACCACTTCTCACACACACACACACACACACACACCACCCTGCCAAAGTGTGTGTCTCAGCAGGAGCGCAGGGAAGGATATCTGGCTTAGAGGATGCACTTGTGTCCCACATTCTGTGACCATCATGGGGTTGTGGATGGCTTGCTTAATATGAAGCATGGCGGTGGTGAAGGATGGCTACCTGACTAGACACATCTGCCGTTCTCCGTGCTTGGCTTTACACTGCACCATTATCACTGACGTTCTGACAGGTGTCTATTTGCAGCAAGATTGCACTGATCATTAGATAATCACAAATCAATGTGAATGAGAGATTATTTTCCCTTTACTTCTTGATATGTGAATGTGAGAGATATAATTTGAAGGTTTATTTTTCTGATGATGAAGAAATTGCACTCTGCAATTATATAACAGTATAATTAAACTAGCCCCTCATTTGACTAAAAATGTGGAAAGTGGATTACAACAAATGAAACAGGCTTTTATTAAGATTTATCATCTCTTCAACTAGGCTAATTACCATTCAACGTCTCAGGAAATGTGAAGGATCACAATGTCAGTAGAAACCAGTTGGCTGTGACCTTGCATGAAATATTGCATCAACATGCTTAGATTTAGTAAAGGCAGCAGGTAATCCCATTTTAAATTGTTGCTGATCACATACTGTATGTTTGTGTGCCTATTTTGATCGTGATGTTTTAGGACTGTAATTCAAGAGGCTAATGGGATTTGCTATAATGCTGATATGATGCTGATCTTTCCAAGATCCAACTGGAATTTAGGACAGACTTTGATCTTAACATTAGTTTCAGTTGGTTTTTTCATATTTTAACTTGATTGGTTGGCTCTTTTAGAGAAAGTGGGAAGATAGGTCAGATATTATTGGTTACAGTTGTGTTTATATGAAAATACACAAATTATGCCACACCTGGGGCAAAATCTGACAGTGGTTTCTTTTCAAATAACACAACTGAACGCAATACTGACTAAATGGAATCTGCTAATCTTAAAATCTGTAGCAGTCATACCTGTCATCTATACCTATACACCATCTATACCTGTCCTACAAATAACTAACAACGTTTCATGTAGTAGTAGACAAAGACTGCTGAAATGTAATGTTATACACATTGATAGATAGATTACTGGCTGATACTTCGTGAGGACCTTCCTATACAGCCTCAGTAGCTGAGCTAGTGTTTTTAATGTGTGGTCAGCAATGCTGGAGAAAGTTTGTTGATATTTGAGCTTGGTCAAAACAAAGTACCTCTGTCTTCAATGCCATATGGTTGCTCCTTCAGAAGCTCCACTCCCTCAAATTGAAAAAGCATTGCCAAGGCTGGGATAGTGTTGTGTATTCTGCACCACTTTGTTTGTGTTCCCATTTACAGAGGCTGTTCTAAAATCTGTGTAGAAACACCATATTATTTTATGATACTGGATTGAGATGTTTATGTAGTGTGTGTGCAGCTTGGAACTGCATGTTAAAGCACAGCTAGGCCATTTATCACCTTGTAGGCCTATGTTGGGTTGTTTGGCAATAATATCAGCAATTATGCTGTTTTGGTAAGGGCAGAATCAGGGGGATAATTATGATTGTTCAACATGGGAGGCTTTCCCTGGAACAGGCAATTATTATTCAGAGCAATACAGGAAGTGGGCTATATTTTAGTGGGTATTAACTTGTGTCATTTTGTTGTAAATGTATAATAACTCCAGGTTATATGTTTGTGACTGTAAATGCAATGTCCCGTCATCGTTTAAATCTTTGCCATTAAACATTACAGTAATGTAATTAATTAAATGCAAATAGTCAGATATTTAAAAAATCCATGGGATCATTCAAACATGGATAGGTCCTACTTTGGACAGCCCATGGCAACAATAACACAATTGGGAGGGAAATAAGCTAAACAAGCTAATTGAGCACTAAGACTAAGTAGTCAAGGGGCAAGGAGAAGTGACCTGGTAAGAAAACTGCAATTTACAGTTGGTTGACTTCACCATGACCGTGTGTGTGTGTGTGTGTGTGTGTGTGTGTGTGTTTCTGTTTGCGTGTGCACATGCACCTAGATCGTGTATGTGTGAGAGAAATGTTCAGAATGCAAATGCTGTAGTGTTTTTGTTCAATAAAAATCTGGTACGATATTTATGTGTGTGTGTGTGTTTGTGTGTGTTTGTGTGTGTGTGTGTGTATGCATGTGTGCGCACTGTGCTTGCGCACTGTGCATGCATGCGTACACACACGTGCGTGCCTTTTACATGTAGATGTATCCAAGTTAGGGTTAGGCTATATTGAAAAGTATGTTCCAGACCTATGTTTATGGAACTCCTCATTAATTTAGAGTAGAAGCAGGCCTTCCAAGTATATCACTGCTCTCATCCTAACAAGCTAATCACATGCCAAAGTTTTTCCCAAATGCTGATATGAGCTCTTATTTTAATCACAGTATAGGTAGCGTGATCAAACTGCTCATAAAATAGAGCACTGGCATTTTTTCTGTCTGTCCTCCAACTGTTTGTTGCCCATTACCACTGACATGTTCAAGTGTTAAAATGTTTTGAATTATCCATTTAACCTTCTGACCCTCTAGCATAGCCACGCTTAGTAGAGGGTCAGTAGTATAAGTACTCGGCAGTTTCCTTATGGCAATGATTCAGTCCATGTTTAGCCTAATAGTTTATTGTATTTAATATTACAGATTTTGAGTTTTAAAAGTCCAAATCAAACAATGTGTTTTTTCAACTGAATTTGATACGATTCAAGAGTTCAGATAATTACAAACTCTCTGTGCTTCTGCTGTATAGTCTGAAATATAAATACACATAATAAGTAGTGTCAAAAAACTAAACTTGACTTCAAACTAAAAACCCTGAATGATACAGCAGCTTCCGCATGTGTGCGTGTGCGTGTGTGTGTGTGTGTTTGTGTGCGTGTGCAAGCGTGTGCGTGCGTGTGAACATGTATAAGCTAACATGTCTAGTCTACCTTGTCATTCTCTGGATGAGCGGGAAGCTAACAGCACAGGTTCTTACAGTAAGCCTCAGCCCTTCATGCTAACCCCGTCTCTCTAGCTAGGGGACGTCTTTGGCTAACTCTATCAAGATGAACAACTTTGGGGACAGCGGAGTATAGTCATTATGTGATTTGTTGCGCTCATGGGCCAATTTGGGTCTTAACAGGGTAAATGTCCCATGCCCGGTGGCCACGAGAGTGACCTGAGACAGGGCTTTAATTTAAAGACAGTTTGCATTGTGTATGATCTTAGGCGGGCAGTGACTCTTTCAGGAGGTTGTTTGGCAGTGGAAGAGGCAAGATCTGATTGTGAGAATGAAATATGGATGGACTGGATGTTTACCATTTCATTATCCACGGGAAATCAGAGAGTCCTATAGTGAGATCAGGGCAGACGCAGACGTCACAAACGCAAAGGAGGATATAAGGGACAACAGTTTTGTTTATCATGTTTGAAATGGGAGCAATTATGCACTGTGAGGATAATGATATGAAAGCAGTCGTTGGGTCATGGAAAACAGTGTGTTGATTCTCATCTGTCCCCAGGAATCAGTCACTCCTCCTGGGTAAGAGCTGGAGGACGGAGTGCTCACTGCCTCTGTCTGGTTTTCATTTCTGATAAAAGACGCGGAGAGTAAAACATCTGGGTGCGTAAAGCTTGCAAACGAAAATCTGCCTTTTCAAGTCAAAGTTATATGGTCTTGATTTTGGCATCAATTTGTTGCACAGGTATTTAATGAGGATCAAAATGTTTCGCCACAAGGCATAATCTGATCCAAATCATTAAGTGAATATTGGCCAAGGTTATACTGACTAGAGGGCAGACGAGAGCCATGGTCACGTTACCTTCTAGGTAAGACTAATTACATAGGTGTGCTCTATAGGAATAGTAACGCTGACGTCATTCTTGGTCAATTACAACATTTTAAGAAGACTCACACCTTTTACCAAAGGTAAGACTAAAGCAGTGCCCTGCCTGATAATATATACATATATCTGCTAGAGGGATATGGAATATATATGAAATATAATATATTAGCTCTTCCCGGTATTAAATGAAATAATGTGTAATAAGTTCATAAGACAAAGAGAAAACAAGGTGCTCCTCCATGATGTCTCCATCTGTGTTTGCTTTCACCTCCCACAGATATAGATGGTCAATGTGTTTATACCAAAAATGCACATGACCAGAGCAGCAGACAGTCAACCTCAGCAGTCTGCCGTCCAGTAGCATGTAATAGTACCGCAATTGTTTTCCTCCCATCCCGGGGACCCAGAGTGTGACTCATGGATGACGCGGACAGTGTTTTCTATGGCGTGTGTTACTCTAGCGCACAGGGTTCACACCGCCGTGCCCTGTAGCAGAACGGGACCACACAGCTCGCCGGCCTCCATCCCCTCTGCGTTTGAAGTATGTCCAGAGGGAGCGCACTGGCCATGCATTGGGCGGGCGCAGGGAGGTTAAGGTATCAGCCGCTCCACACAGTGAGAGCTCTGGCTGGGCCCTTCGCAATCACACAACTGACAGATGCTTTCTCGATAAGAACCCCCCCCACTTCATTCCCCCCTCCCGAAACCCCCACAACACACACACACACACACACACACACACAGGGAACGCGTCGTTATGACTGTGAGCTACTCCTGGGGATTTCTTCTAGTTTTTTGGAGGGAGGCTGCTATCCTAGGAAGAATGAATACGCGGTGCCTTTTGAAAATATAGCTTAGACGTCCCGGGAGGGTCTTGAATGTGCATTACAGCAGGTGATTCTTCGTACAAACTGTGTGTGCAGTGGGAGGTTTGACGTTTCTATTTGCCTTCGCCTGGTTGACTGCATGCGGTGTGTAATGGCTAGAGGGAGGTCTTGCTTGAAAGTATTCCTCCTTCCCTTTCCTATAAGACAAGGTCTTGAAGAGCTCCATTGGTGTTCTGGCGCTCTTTCCTGAATCGCTGTGCTCTCGGCTGAGTGTCATTGTGTTACTTGGACCAGAGCGGGCTGAATGGATAGCCCCCAAGGGGGCGCTCTGCACACCACACCATCTATCAGCCCCCCTGCCACAGAAACGCACAGTGACAAATTCAGGCCTCTGCTATTTAAGGCCACAGTCATAGACAGAGTTTTGTTTCCCGGTCCCTAAAGGAAATGCCTTATGTGATCATGCACAGGCTTGTGCTGTTTTGCAGATGTTGTTTTTATTGTGATTACTTGAGGAAATGTTTTGTTAGCAGAGACTTGTCTTTAGGATTATTTATGTTGTAGTTTCTCAGTCATTTTCTATGAACTTGTATAAACAAGGAGAACATTTTGGTCAGTTGCTATAGTCCACTTATCAGCACCGTTTAAAATGTTCTTCAAATCCTGTAGTTGATTATTTTTGCATCACTAATAGTATTTGATTAATTACATAAACTGGTGCAATTGCAATAATAATGACATGAATATTAGCCTCAATAATTACATTAAAGTAAATGTTCGACAAGATATAATAATAATAATAATAATAATAATAATAATAATAGCATGCTTCTTGGTTTTGCTTAAGTGGAAAGGAGACAAGGTAATTACCCTTGGGGCAATTAGAGAAAGGGTCTGACGGAGCGGCTAAGTCATTTTCTAAACCAAACATCCTGGTCGGAGGGCTGGAGCAACTGGCCGGCCTGCTGTATGAGGCCACTGGCTGGCTCGCAGGGAGCTGTTTGTGGGGAAGTGGATCACGGTATGTTTTCTTACTCTGAAGGCATGCCTCCTAAAAGTTGTGCCAGATGAGCAGCGCCTGAAACGCGGCTGATTTACTGTAGCTAACTAGCAGGCGTGCTTCTGTACATGAAAGCCTACATTCTGCATCTCCAAAGTGTAAACCAAAAGCAACATGGTAAATTAGAAAGGCTACACTTTGATGCTAGGTGAGGACTTATACAGCAGGATAAATAGGTTTCAGTTGGGCTATAAAAGCACACAAATTTGAAATATACATTTCATGTCAAGTCATCCATGCTTGAAATTATTCCCTAAAGAACATGAATTCATAAAATATGCATAGAAAAAATGGAGTTGAGCTATATTACATAAATGTATGTATACATTTTATTTATAGATGTAGGCTATGTATTCCTCATCATTTTAATGTGTAACATATAAAGTATCATAAGAATTGTTTGTCTATAATTAAACATACTGTATAGTTACATATGTCCTTTCTTAAAACATCAGATATATTTTATATTTTTGCTGGGAATAGGATGTTACATTTATTAACAGAGGAAGGTCAGACAGTAACTCTAAAATATGTACACATTTAACTAATCACATGGATGATTAATAAAAGCATTCGTCAGAGCATATTGCTGCAGTAGGCAAGACATTATAGGGACGACTGGATTGGATGTGTTTAATTTTTAACCTGGAATTACAATTAACAAGATTAGAACTTAAAATCACTCAATTATTTATATTGTAGCATACACATTTCATGTGTGTGTGTATATATATATATATATATATGTGTGTGTGTGTGTGTATATGTGTGTGTATATATATAGTATATATGTGATGTGTAATGTAAAAATATTAGTTTGTTTAAAGAAATTTGATAATGTACAGCAAAAACCCTTGTTGTTTCTGAGGACGAGAAGGAAGTTTCTTTTTCACGGGTTATTAACACTTCTTCCGTAATTGACACAGCTGGCTGTAGGACGCAAGCTTCTGTCTTCTCCCCATCATTAATATGGATACATTTAGGCTTTCTATCCAGTGTGCGGTAGATAATATTACGTAGCTGTATACATACTAAGTAATTAGGACATGACAGATGGAATAAATCTAAAAGGAGAAAAAACAGGGAAGAAGGGGGAGTATTTCTAGAAACAGGAGATCAAAGTCCTATCCTCCTATATCCGGGTCTAGTTATGCGTGTGATATGAGAGTCGGTGTGTGGGTTGAGTGGCCATGCCAAAGAGCGGTTCAGGAGCTCAACGGCTCAGCGATGGGATGGAAAGCGCCTGTGAGGAACTTTGACCCATGTGGGAAAGCCTGGCTATGGATGGTTTGTGTGTCAGTGGATCAAACTTCCATCCAAGCAGATTCCTTAGCGGACTGGACGTAATATTCAGCCCCGTTATATTAGTCATCTCAGAGGAGCTGGCTTTTGCCTCCTTTTCCATCATTTCATGTTGAGCAGATCTTTGTCCCGTGAAATGAGAGCGAGCGCGAGGGCTCGTATTTGCATTCGCAAGTGAATGAGAATTAGTGTTGGCCCTCCGCCAAGTATCTGTAATGAGCAAAACATTGGATGGCATCATTTTGAGGTTTGGATGAAATTAGCTTGATTAGAACTACCCTCCCCTCTCTCACCTTGGCTAGCAAGTCAAGTCCTGCACAATCTGCCTGTCAGAGCCTTTGGTTTTTGAGGAGACTTTCTTTCCCCCAATGTGGTATGTTTTATGTGGAATAAATACACTTGAGAAAAAGAAAAAATGAGCACTGGTGCTGACGTTTCGTTTAGCTCAATTTTGTTATTTTGTTGAATGTTTTTAGCTGTTAAGAGAGAGTGTAGGTTTGGGGTGTGTGTGTGTGTGGCGGGGAAGTAGGGTTTATTTGTCATTGTGAGTTTGCACAGTTCCCCTTTTGCAAGGACGAGTGAAGCTTGCCATCGGCCTTCTAAAAACAACAAGCCTTGCCTGCCAAACTTCCTAGATAATTAGTGACGCATTTCACACGCTGCGGAACATCAAAAAGGAAATGGAAAATTGACAAATTATCCCTGGCCAGTGTGGGAAGGGAGAGCGTTTTAGAGGAGGACTGTTGGTGGGGCTCCAGCACAGCACATGGTCATTCTGAATCAGGCTCACTGTATATTCTTATTCACACTCAGTCAGCAACACACCCTCTGTTCTCTCTTACAACTGTAATTATCCCGAATATGTTTGCGTCAGTCTGTACACGTTTGTCAGTATGCTGAAACAGCTGATTGGAGGCAGTGGAGATCGCTGAAGGAGTGATTTAGTATTAAGTGTTTGAATGAAACCGCCAATGTCTCAAATGTTATTTCCACACAGAACATTTCTGTGCATGTCATAAAATATAATCAGCTGTGAGGAGTGAATAGTGATCAAACAGTGTTTGCTTTACCTAATTGTTAAAACATTTTTTCTTCTTCTTCTTTCTTAACAAGCCTGACAGTCAATTTACAGTATATTTATTAAATTAACATTCGGCTCAGAAAAAATCACAAATCTCTGTACTGTTTATTGTATTTGGCATATTAAGTGCTTCTGATTAGTCTTTTAAAGAATGATTTTAAACGGAGTAAATCAATGACTTATTAGGCACCACTCCTTAAGCTTTAAGGAAGAAGTAAATGTATCTGTTTGTTTGTTTATTTATTTATTTATTTATTTATTTATTCAGTCATTTGAATTAATTGCAACTAAAATGTATTACAATGCATTGGAAATTGGTTCTTTAGAGATAGCCAAATGAGCTTTCCACAAAGCAAAATTGCTAATACTGAAATTTAACAACAAATACAGTGCTACTATTTTAAGCTAAATACTTTTAAGCTAAATAATTAAGAATGGAAAAAAAAATAAATAATTGTTTCTATATTTTCTTATTTAATAAATATATGTTATTTGCTGACATTCGCAAATAACATATATTTATTAAATAAGAAAATGTGTACTGTTAAAGATGTCTGCGGTAGGTAGTTGGCAAACAATGTATTTTACAACTCTCCAGTGAAAGATCATGCAAAAAAAAAAATGATATAACTACGCTGTATAAATAAATAATCAGCATAAAAGCAACAAAAAATTCCAAAACACAAACACACACACACGCGCACACACACACACACGCACACACACACGCGCACACACACACACACACACACACACCAGTTCCTTCAGACACGCTCCCAGCCCCTGCCCCGACGCTGGGGAAACTGTCACTGCACCACCACAGCAGTCTGGGGAGTTGAACTTGACTTGAACATATGTCTTCAATTTGAATAGCGCTCCACTCCCCCAGATGGCCTGGAGGGGGGAAGGTTGCCTGAGAAGAGCCGTTTCATGTAAGAATAATTTGTGTTAAGTAGCTGGGCGATCTGTTTGTTACGGTAGAGCTGACAGTTTGTTTGTGTTTCTTGAGGAGTATGATGGATGGGGCAGGAGTTGATGCTAATTAGCCTAAATTGTCGCGAAGAATTCTGAAGGTCTGTGCCGCACTGCTGAGGCCAGTTCCCATTGTTCCAGTCTCTTCGCACTTTGGCCGTAATTGAATGGAGCTTGTGCCCATTCATCACGGTAGTGGCCGTCTGGGGCAGGAAACCAATGGCTGGACCTGGATATGGAGGCTTTAGCATGGGGGAAAGCCTGTGAATGACAGCAGGGCAACCAGCCATTGGTGATGGAAGATGTCACCCCACCCCCTTCACCCCCCCGACCAATTAGAATAGACACAACCACACTTCAACAGGCCATGAAATGAATGTTTACCCAGCAACTCTTGACCAGGGAAGATTAGCAGTTTACTAACTCCTCCCCTTCAACCTGACGGACGTGGTCAACTGCTTAAGAATACCATTAGGGAACGTGAACCAACTGGCATCTTCACTCTCCATTTATAGGGCAGCACTTTTTTCTATCTCTTAATGTAGCGATTTCATTTTTCAGATTAGTCGACTAATCTAACGAATAATTCCTCAATTAATCTAGTCAAATGTTGAATACTCCAATGGTTTAACAATTAAAATGACCAGAAAGTAAATACTGACTGTTTAGATCACCATTAAATTCTCAAATTTTAATTTGAACTTCAATCTAGGTACAGTTTTGCAAAGTGTAAGGCTGACTAATTGTGCTAATAAATTAGAGATTCAACACAATCTGGCAAAATATCCATATTGCTTTGCCTTGTCTTTGTGGAGAGATTAAATAATGTATTTAGAATTTATATAATTATTTATCATTTATAAATTATCATTGATGTGATACATTAACTATTATTTTAAAATCAATTTTGATTTGTTCAATGCATATACAGTAGAATATAAGGATCTGCTTGCATGGAGTAAATCAACATATTTTCATAATTGATTATGTTGATGCAGGAACACATCAACATAATCAGTTATACAGACTGTGTCTTTCCCTGCACTTGAAGTGCATGGATGCTCTATTAGTTCTACACCAGTGGCTCTGGCACAGTAAATACTCTCAAGTGTCACGGATTGGGATTTGCTCTAACATGAAATGTACGTCTGCTGATCAAAGCGTACGATCAAAAAGCCCTTCTAATATAAAAGAAGGTATCAATTCTTTAGGGCAGGACAATCTAAATATACCAGTCTTTTCAGAAACAGAAGAAACTAGTGATGCTGTCATGTTAAAAGCTGGTTGTAAATGCTTCTTGTCAAAATGAATACGACAGTGGTTTTCAAGTATGGGGGTTGGTGGTTTTCAGTATTGGGTTTGTATATAAATAATACGTTTCAAATCAAGAAATTAATTACATTTGAAAAAAAATTGAAAAAGTAAATGGTTTCTTTATCAGTTTTTTTTTTGCCTAAAATATAATACTATACATTCCACACACATGTTAATGATGTTCATGGTTATACTATTTTTGGCTTTTGCTAGACTTTTAAAATAACTGGTTTGCTAAAGTTAGAAAAATGCTTCTTTATAAGAGCCTTTAGCTATCTTAAACATGTAAGCCTAAAAATTAATCATGAACCCTCAGCCATAATGACTGTTAGACCCTGGTGTGTGTCTGTCAGTACCTTGATCCGCCTCTACTGTATTCTCCTGTGTGCTGATCTCTGGGTGGATGTCCAGGGTCAGCCCACATTGGCTGTTCCTCTACTCAGTGTCGCTCACCCTAATTTGTTTTTGCCTCTTTCCCCCTAAGTTTATTTTTTCTCATTTGCTGTTTTTCCTGCAGCAGGAACCTTCTGGAAGAAAACGTGAGGAAATGACTTAAACAAATAGTTAGGACTGCAAGGCCTGCCGGCCATGTATTGAGGCTCTTGCTGACCAGCACATGCATGTGATCTTGGGAATGACCGAGATGCAACCACATGTACACTTCTAGCTGCGCAGGTGCTTTTAGTGGGGACCCTGACAATATGAAATGCTGTTGCGTTAGTCGTAGGGATATATGTGTGTTATCTCTCACCCAGACCCTGTCACACCTCACTGGGCCTTGTTAAGAACAACCTTGGCCCCTGGTGTGTTGCACAGGGCAGGACAAAAACAACACAGGCCGACCCGGTGTGCAACACTCTCACAGTTCTAGCCTCTCGCGCTGGAAACAAACCTGACGTGCCATCTGCAAGTCATTAACCCCTTAAACCCTTCCAATACAACGATGTACGCAAACAAAGTGGCATTGTCACAATCCCTAGGAACAAATGTGTGAATTCTCAGCTAACAGAGAACAGAGCATGGCCGGGCTGAGTGGTCCCGGGCGCATGTTCAGCTTCAGCCGTGCACACAGGCTTGACGAGGATTCGGTGCCCCCCACTTGCAGACTAGTTCGGCATGAGTTAGGTTTGGAGCGCCCCAGGTGTAGTCTGCACACCAGAGAAAGTCCAGTAGAGTGCACACACGCTGGGCTTCCATAGACCCACTGGCACGGTAATACTGGGAGAGGTGAGAGGGCTTTAGGTGCCATCAGATTGGCTTTAGAAATCACATTATAATTTGGAGCAGCGTGGTCTTTATTGCTTTATGGACATGGATGGAGATGCCCATTGGGCTGGGAACTGATGACTGTTAGGGGTGGGG
The DNA here is from genome assembly GCA_027564835.1 of Typhlichthys subterraneus. Taxonomy (NCBI): domain Eukaryota; kingdom Metazoa; phylum Chordata; class Actinopteri; order Percopsiformes; family Amblyopsidae; genus Typhlichthys; species Typhlichthys subterraneus. The sequence continues at coordinate 11,853 of JAODUH010052601.1, forward strand.
TCGTTCTGACATGCAGTTCTACGGGTGGGATGCATGGGGGAGGAGTGTGAGGGGGAAGATGGGAGGGGATGGAGAGAGAGAGAGAGAGAGGAAGTGAGTTAGCCTCGGATGGGCGAGAGTGAAACCCAAGGATGATTGAGTTATGGGGAAAAGAGACATGAGCCCTGGGGCTGCCAGTCGGATGCTGTGTGCGTGTGTGCGTGTGTGTGTGAGTGTGTATACACCGTACTGTTGTCATCCTACCCCGCTAGCAGGGCCAGATTGTGATGGAGTTATCGGGCCTGGCCTCAAAACGACTTGTCATCTTGTGTATACACATGGAGGTAGCATTAGTCTGTGTGTATGCCTGTGTGGTGCCAGCCACATTACTCAAGGGCCTTCTGGGACGGTCGCAAAGCCACGCCCCGCTCTTTTTCCCTCTCCGTACTGCTAGTAAATGACTTCCTACAGGGTTAGAGGACTACACTTTCTTGTGGGATTCCTCCTCACCTGGTTTTCCAATGGAGTGTGACACGGCTGAAAGTGGGAATGGATAGAAAAGCTTTGGGGCGCGCTTATAAAACGGGCGCTTGCCATTAAAAGGATTTCCTGTTAATGTCACTTGCGTTTCCATAGGGACTGTTCTAAGGCATATAAGACAGTTTTTTCCCCCTATGTACCCTTCACATCAGTGTCGTGCACTGTATGTACTGTGTGTGTGTATGTGTGTGTTGTGCCATTTAAACTGTGGGAAAAAATGTCCCGAGCTGAACACAGTATGGAGTCCCTGCTTCACACTACACGGGTACTAAGCAAAAGCAGATGTTCCAGAGTTTACAGAAATCAGAACATTATTTTCCTGTTTCCATTGCATTCTTCTAAACACTTAGTGAACAAGCTTTGAAGTCACCCAAAAAATGTAGTCTGCAGGAGAAATGATAGGATCTCCTGGAGCAATGTAGACAGGAGGGGGGAGGAGGAGGAGTAGGAGGAAGATGAGTAAAGAGGGGAAGGAGCTGATGAAGAATAAGATGGGGGCTGCAGGTTGGCGGGTTCTAATGGCATCTGGGGACGTCCGTGGGACCGATCAGCTTTGTTAAGGACGGTCTGCTGTGGGTCTGATCATAGCAGCAGATAAATCCTCCCGACTGTGAGATAGCCACACCACAGGACATGGCTTCTACCGCCAGGAGCCTACATCAGGTCCCTGTTACACCCAGCCGCTTTTATGATGTACCAACCGCTGTGGCCTGCTGGCAGGCCCGTACGGTACCCCCCCCCCCCCCACCACCACCCTCCATCTCTCCCTCTGCTTGAAGTGCATGGATGCTGTTGCACCGTAAATACTCTCAAGTATCACGGATTGGGAGTTGCTCTAACATGAAATGTACGTCTGCCGATCAAAGCGTACTATCAAACCGCCTATAGCCTCGACCCTCTAAAGAACGGTACACTGAATACGGTATATCTCCTGGAGGTGAAGGTGGTGGGGGGGGCAGGGGCAACAATAATGCAGTGAGCTTACAGTAAATGTGTGACTCCTAAGATGGCTACATCTGCAGTGCATTAGGGTGCCAGCACATTCTCCCGGGTTTACTAAACCGTCACGGTATCCGCAGCAGCGGGCTGGTGCTGCTTTTGAGAAGCAAAATCATTTTGCCTTGGCTTTTGGTTGCAAAGGACCCCGAGAAGCTTCATTAGGATGCATTAGACTTCAATGTCACCATCACTTGTTTTTGATTTACTGTTACCGTGTGTATGCAATGAAGAGTACAAGAGAATACAAATGCCTTCTGCCGATCTGCCTGCTGTCAGCCCTTGTTGTGTGTTAACGCGACGTGACACATGAATCATACACACACTGCCTGCATGTCCTCAGAGGACTTCACAACAGGACAGCCACATCACCACTTCCCACAGGCTTCGGTAGAGACCTGCGAGCCTCCTGCACGCATAGGTCAGTAGATTGCGTCACGTCAAGCATATTGAGAGGTCATGTTGTATTTAGCCTGCAGTAGTTGCCGTGAACTAATGGTGACTGTGTAAAGGCTTCATCGAAGTGCGGTTATGAGGTTACGTTTATATCTAAATATACAGTAGACGCAAACCAACTAACTGACATTTCGCAATGCGACAAGAAATCTGCTTCTGAGAAATTATGATTGTAGATCATAGTAAGTGTGTAAACCTCATAAAAACACATAGCCACTGAAGGCTTTGCAGAGCCATGCATTCCTCTTGCTCACATAATTCAATAGAGTGTTTCACAATCACAATTAAGGGAAAGGCAAAGAGGCCGGGTAGCTTTCCTTTGGCAATATTGAAATTACAGTGCCATGTTCATATGCCCACCCAGTTGCTAGAAGAAAATGCTTACAGAGAGAGATCCTTTTGGAAGACAGCCAGATATGATAGTCCACTCCTAAGACAGGCTGTGTGAGTCAGTGCTTCCCCCCCCCAAATGTGTATACTGTAGGTACAAGGTCTCCCATAAAGCATGATGGGAAGGGAAAGAATGTATGTATGTATAAAATGCTCTATCCAAGCGGGGTCGTTCATTCCCCCTTTTTGTTTGGCTTGTTTGGTCTCCGCGGCTTCTATTGTAGTCATTGGCCGCAGCGCTGGAAGGCAGGCTGGTGTGATTTTTACTGGAGGATGGGGAACACGAGTCATAAAACCTGCCTCCATTTTCCACAGACAGAAACCCCGCCTCCTCCTACCTATCCTGCCAAGGAAACGGGCCGCTTGTGGGACCGCCTAGACTACAACTGTATTAACATGCACGTGACTACATTATACCTGCGCTTTCACGTGCACGCTGCGCCTCGCACGTGCACCACACACACGCACACACACACAGGGGGAGGCCTGGGCAGTACGGCTACCGCAGAAGAACACACTGTGTAGGCCTACGGTATACTGCCAACATGCTCTCCCTCCCAGACCGGCCATCTTGATGGTGTGACGAGGGGAGTCACGGGGGAACGCAGGAAAACAATCATCTGTCCTGGAGGGGCCTACAGCTTTTTTCCCCTTCCTTCCACGGCTTCTAGATGCAAGACAGGGAGATCTTCTTCTTCTTTCCATCTTCACTAGGAAGCGCCACATGAATGCTTGTGGGAGGAGCATACACATATTTTATGTGTGATGATAATAACTAGAAACTATAACTAGTAGTCAGAGGTTTAGGCCCACTGTTACAAGGATATATGCAGTATAACTATTTGAACATATGTTTGTTTGTATTACAAAAGTTTAGGGAATCCTTATTCGTCAATCAAAGTAAGAGACTTACTGTATAGAACAGGCCTACTACTTTTCTGTAAACACTAGTGAGTGTTGCTTCCTACAAATACAAAGACGTCTAATCAGAATATTTGTTGTTTTTCTTGTCATTAGTATCCCAGCCTTACCAGCAGCTTAACATGAGGATGTGGGTTCTGGGATAATGAATCTTTCCAGGGACATTGCATGCTTCTCACGGTGAACCACCCATTCACCTGACCTGACCTTCTACTCTGGGGACAGACATGCCATGCAGACAGACAGACGTACAGAACACTGACATGATAGTCACTCCTATCTGTATTGGTATGTGTGTTATGTGTAACTATCTGTATGGCTGTATGTACATGTGTGCTGTGCGCAGACATCCTGTCTGTCTGCATGTGTTCATGCGTGTGTGTGTGTGCATACACTGGCCTAGTGATGAGGTGTGGGTCGTCTAGGATGCCTCTTCCTCTGCATGTGGTTTTTGGGTGTGAAGGAAGGTGAAAGATGGCCCTGGAGGACCACTGCCAAGCCATGAAAGTTTAAGTAAATATAGAGGGGGAGAATCGCTCTGGTGGTCTGGGGGTCTCTCCCTGTCCAGCTGAGGTTTTCTTCTCTATCATTCACCGTGTTTGGACAACAGTGTGAGTGTGTGCTGTTGTGCTGCTTCACGGATCGGTAGTTAGAGCGCATCACTGTAAGCCTGCCGCTGCACCGAAATGGATTATGGGTAAATGACCGCCTTTATTATATCCAGAAATCTCAGGCTACATTCTCAAAGCAACATTTTTTGCACTATGGTAAATCAGTTTTAACTTCAGAAAATCAGTTTTAATATTGTTATAACTACATGAGCAGTTAACCTAACAGTGGGTGCTCATGCAAAATATAATCACACCTTGTATACCATTCCCCACATTCCGTTTCCCTCTTGTCTTCATTTAGAAACCGGGAATTGCTTATCAATAGTCATTTATTCTCAGGAGCTCAGACACTATTACTACAATGTGTTTTTCAGTTGGACAGCTGAACGTAACTGCCATGGGATATAAAATCTCATGGTGACTAAAATTAAATTAATAGAAATATTTCAGCCACTGGTAACAGCCCATATGAGCAAACTAATTACATTTAAATAATTTTAAGCAGTATTGTTAATTTTGTTTTATTTGATTAATAATTGTGTTCAATCGATAATTGTATTATTGTTATTATTATTATTATTATTATTATTATGAGCCCCATAACTATGACTTAGTGTGCATTTATAACATAACTACAGATATCCCAAACAGCCAACAGAGTCTGCCATGTGGGAATGGATTAGGAGCCAAATTATTAGGATACATAATTCCATACTTTTATCTACCTAATCAGAGCACAACCACACTTTAAGTCTTCAAAGAAGATAATCACTTTGTCATTCTGCTGGTTTGCACCTTGACCTATCTAATTAGCTACATAATTAGGATATAAAAAAAAAATAGAATTTGTTGTGGAGCTTATAAAAATCGCTCATGTTATAATACCACTCCGTTACCAGGTGTGCATGCAATGTTCGATCTCGCCCTGCGTGATTAAATGAGTATGTTTTAGATTATACTCCAGCTTGTGTGTGCTTTGGCTGCCCTCTGTCCAGAGTGTGTGTGTGTATCCATTTTGAATCCGTTGTTTGAGCTGCTGGGCTAAGCACCTTAGCTGGAAGCTGTGCTGCCTGAAATAGACTATGTAAGGAAGGAGAACTGGACTGCAGATGTTGAGACATTATTATCTCCATTGCGAGCCCAGCACACCTTGAATTCATAATGATAACACTGATCTGATAGGGAGCTAAACAATTCTGTTTTTAACATTTAGATGAACGGCAGATAGGCACATGTTTGGGTGGAACCGGGTAATGTTGTAAATAAATAACCACAGATAGACAGATAAGCTCCTTATATTGTCAGCTTCCTTAAATGCGGGAGAGTGAAAGATAATTTATTCATGGAGCATTTTATTGGATATTTTAGGGTTTATGCTGATAGCATTACAGGACATAATAACAATTAGGCAATAACAATTGTTAAAAACGTGAACTCATGATGGTCTAAACAAAGAGCATTCAAGCTGTATATTCAACATCTTATAATAGGCACAGACAAATTAATACCGGTAGACACACTGTGTCCGATGGAATGGACCCAAAACCTGATTAGTAGACATTCCTATTCCTGAACTCCTCAGAGAATGGTGTTCCTATACCACAGCAGCAGCCCCTGAATCTCCAGCTTTAAATCTGAGGGGTGGATGTAAGCGGAGAAGGATGGTAGAATAACAGAAAGTGCACTTGGTTCACCCCGGCCTCCCGTAAAAACTGAGAATTACAGAGTGAGAGACAGTTTAACTCTGGGTCATAAATATGTGTTTGGACCTCTGTCTCTCTCTTTCTCTCTCTCTCTCTCTCTCTCTCTCTCTCTCTCTCTCTCTCTTAGTGGTGATGCTGTTGCCCAGTTAGATGTATTATAGATGTTTTTGTCTGTGTTGGTGTTATCTGTCTGTTTGTGGGGCGGTCTTGCTGTGGTGGGTGAACGGTATGCTTACAGCCATACTGTTTTTTTCTCATGAGATATCTTTCACCCTCACACACAGCTCACAAACACATATACAGTATAGTACATTTATATGGACACCGACCCCAAAAAAAAGCACTTAAGTGGACAGACGTGTGTGTGTGTGTTGTGTGAGTGTTTGTGTGCGTGCGTGTGTGTGTACATGTGTGAGCGTGCGTGAGTGTGTGTGTTTCCAGCCAGTGGGAGAGTCCATACTCTAACCATAGCAGGCTAATAATCACTTAACCCAAATCAGACGCAATCAGGAGTAGCAGCCTGCAGCTGGGAGCCAAGCGGCCCAGGAGGGGGATATGTGTGTGTGTGTGTGTGTGTGGGGGGGGGGCAGGTTGACAATTGTGGACACTGATGGCCAAGAGGAAGATCAGGACGGTCTGCCCTTGTGGCGTCAACTGTGTCTTCATTTGGCCATCACTAGGATGAGAAGACTGGGGATTTGAAGGAGGAGGCTGTGTGTGTGTTTGTGTGTGCACTGTCCTGTACGTGTGTGTGTGTTTGTGTGTGCACTGTCCTGTACGTGTGTGTGTGTTTGAGCCGTGGCTGTCAGCTCTGTCTCCATGTGAGTCCAGGCCCCGGCTGAATCGCTCTGACTGATTGTTCTGTTTGTCTCATGTTGGTGTTGTCTCTCTCACACACACACACACACGCGCACACACGCACGCGCACACACGCACACACTCACTGGAATGGAGACCAATATGCATATGCGCATACACACATGAATATCCATTTGCTTGTGTCCTGTCACTTCTGTAAGTCTAGAGAACACACACACACACACACACACACACACACACACACACACACACCGCGCACACACACACACACACACAAATAGCCGTAAGCGTGAGATACATACACAGACACACACACGCACACACACACACACATACACACAAATACACATGTGCAAATGCACACACACACAGTCCTACAGTACGTGGCAGATATACATTATGCGCAGGCAAGGCTCGATGGACCCAGGACCGAGCCTGAAATCCAGGCGATTTATTGGGCTGTGCAGCAGCCAAGACCTCCAGCACATCAGAGTCTCAGTTTCAGCCTCACAGTCCTTCCGCCGTGCGCAGCTTATCTCCTCTCCTCGCGCTACTCGGCCACTAAGGCCTGCTCCTAATCAAATAGAGGCTGTGGCAATACAGTATCAGAGAGTGAAATCTGAATGTGCGTGCGTGTGTGCTGTAGTGGCCGTGTTGTTAGCAGTGCACCTCGTAGCATCTGCCATTCATTTAGAGTGAAAGACAAACACACTGATGAAAATGACTCAGGCCGCCAGATCGACCCCCCCCCCCACCCACCCCCTCCTCGGTCTGTTTGTCTGTCTGCATCCCTTTACATTATGTCTCTCTCTCTCTCTCTCTCTCTCTCGGGCGGGCTAGAGGAACACCAACTACATGAGTGGACCACACTTCAAACATAACTTTTGCACGGCACATGGGCCAGATTTGAAGCTCCGGCTACGTCTCCCCAATTCAATTTTACTTTGTTTAAACACACACTCAGTGCTGCCTCGGCGATGTCGCCAATCTGCGCTGAACTCTGCCGAAGGCTTTAATGTATGTGGCGGAATTTGTAGCGCATCTGCGTTTGATTCTTGAACGTCTGATATGTGGGAACTTGAGGGGTTGCGCGTTTATCACTGACCTCCCAAAGCTGCTGTTTGTCAACCGTTGGCTAAATGGGTGGATTTGTATTTATCCTGTATATTCTTGATTTTTTTGTAAAGATTTATGTTTTGACCAGGTTTGTTCCATTTTGAATAAAGCTGCTGATGTAGTATATGAAATACAAAAAGGTCACGTCCAACACATTGTTAGACAACAAACTGCAGTGTACTTACTGTGGTTTCTCACTATGTGGTGGACATTTTGGAAAGGTCAGCCAGCAGGCTGGTATATGATATGTTTCATATGTCAGATACTGTACATGTGTCTTTGCTGCATAAATCACATTTAGTGCATCAATAGGCCAAAGCAAAAGAAAAGTGCAAATTTTAATAGATGTTTTTATTATACCGGGTATCTTCTCGCCATATATTTTGGAAATCTTCTTCTTATTATTATTATTATTTCAACTAGGAATATCTAGAAGAGAGTATAAGGGCAGGGCTGTAGCTGTGGTTGATGTTTGTGGACAAGGTGTTGAAGGGGAACAGTCCACAGATCAATTGGGTGGGGACATCGGACCCTGGTTTATGTGACCCAGAACACCACCCAAATCCCCTCATCGTCTCACACACACATTAATGGAGGAATGCTGCACACACACACACACACACACACACACACACACTTACACACTCACAAACACACCCTTTTCCTCTTTTTCTCTCCCACACTCTGACATGCACTCAGTCTATTTTAGAAGCACGCACGCAAACACACACACACGCACGCAAATCGTTTTCTGCTTCTCTTCTTCCTCATCCCAGCCAGAGCCTTGATAAGATAATGGCTGCCGTTGCACAGTAGGTGCGTTCTGAAGCACCTGACCCCTAAATAGGGGCTGAGTGGAGGGCCTATAGGCTGAGCTGCCAGGACGTGCTCATGCACTGTTGACTCAAGCATTCACACTCGGCCATCAATCATGCCTGCATGACGGCAGTGCCCCCAACCCCCGACAGTCTCCTGTTCAGTGTGAGCATGTAAGAGTCCAGCCCTGTTTAAATGGGTGGGGGGGTGGGGGGGACTCTTGCTTCTCTTTCTCTCGTTTAGTATTTCTTTCTCTGACTAAATGATTATGTTCACACACAGACACAAATACGTGGCCCTTCTCGTCCTCCATCTTTTCTCAGAAGCAGGCCGGGAGATGGTTCCTTCCTACTTCCTCATAACCGCCGAGCCATTTGGAGGAAGGGTCTCGGCGGTTATATTTAATCGTACGCGGCCACCCCGATCTAGAGCAGCTCTGCTGATCGCATTTGCATGGGTTTCAGGTTTTGCCCCTCATGTCATTGCCCACCGAGGCTCGGGGGGGTAGGACCACCTGGGTCTCTCTCTCTCTCTCTCCCTCTCTCTCTCTCTCTTCACCATCACTCCACTTTTCTCTTTCCCACTGTACTGTGTGACTGTAGTTTGGCTTAGTCATTTCCAACATGGGAGCCATAGATGACCTGTCAATAGGAAGCTTAATGTTCAGTAAAGAATGATGGCATCTGTCAAGTGAAATGATCTGTGTGTGTGTGTGTGTGTGTGTGTGTGTGTGTGTGTGCATGCTTGGGACTGTCTGCTTCAGCCTGTGTGTGTGCGTGTGTGTGTTTAAAGCATTTTAGCAGTGGCCAGCTACGTCCAGCTGACCAGCCCACCCAGCCTGTGTCTTCTCCCCTGCTCCTCTCTTTCCCTGGTGAAAGGCGGCATTATAACTGATTTCCATGACCTCATGCCAGGGCCTTTGCTGCTTTCATGGTGTGTGTGTGTGTGTGTGTGCGTGTGTGTGTGTGTGTGTGTGTATATATTTATATATATATGTTTGTTTTTGTGTTTATATATATATATATATATATATATATATATATATATATATGTATGTGTGTGTATATATGTATATGTATGTGTGTGTATATATGTATATGTATGTGTGTATATATATATATATACATGTATGTGTGTGTGTATATGTATATATATATATATATATATATACACACAAACACACACACACACACACACACACATACATATATTGTATATATTTTTTTTATTTTATTATAATTTTATATATTAAAAAATAATAACATTTAAACAAATATGACACTTGGGGTAATCTCCGCCATTATGAAACAGGTCCACCTAATACCATATAGGTTATGGATATGGCAGGGCTCTGATGGTCATCACCCACCCACATTGCATGAGGAGAGGAAGAGGCTGCAGCCCGGTGCTGAGGAAGAGGAGGGGGAGGGGAAGAGAAGGGTACCTGACGCCCTGCACGGCCTCCAGGTCGGAGGAGAGTTTGGCGCTGCGGTCCTGCTCCTCTTGCAGTTGCCTGCGGAGGGAGCGCAGCTCCTGCTGCGCCTCCACTTTGATGTCATTGGCCACCACCACCGCCGTCTGCAAGTCGGCCTGGAAACGTTGCCACTCCTCCTGCTCATCCTGCACGCGCACGCACACACGCACAAGGACACACATGCACGGACACACGCACGCACATGGACACGCACGCGCACACACGCACACACAGACAGACACAAGGACACACATAAAGGCATACACACGGGGACACACACACAAGGACGCCAATGGACACACACATACACACACAACTCGGTGTAATAACTTTTAGAACTAATAAGATGTAAGTGTGTTCTGAAACGTATTAAGCCAGTATAGCCTGAGACCTTTCTACAAGGAAGGAGGTATTTTATCGGCTGCTTTTCAAATAGGACTCGACCTGTGAATGTGCTACAGTGCCCTGCTTCTTCTTGGATGATGTGCATGTGTTTGTGTATTTATTGTATTACTATATAGTCTATACAGTAGACAATATAGAGCTTCTGTGTCATTAATTCATATTCACTGCTGTTGCTATCCAAATCGGGGAAGTTTATTTACTCTACTTCCTCTATTCTACTTCTGCTACCCAACAGGGAGAACAATTGGTTATCAAATTAATGAGTGTTATTCTGGCCACTAGGGGGCATAGTAATTCAGCGGCATTTCATTAGCACTCTCCCATACAAACACAATGCTCTAAGCTCTAGTTTGAAAAGTAGTTCTCTATAAATGTATGGTGATTGGGGGCCAAACGGTTATTAAGCTGATTAAAGGGCCTCCTTTTTCTTCAAGTAATGACAAATTACAATGATACCACCTCATTATTTATCCATAAAAGGCTAGTGATGTTTCTAAACAAGCCAGTCAAGATAAAATAAGTAAGTAATTTGAACTTAAGCAGCACACGTTCCTCCATTGTGACGATAGAGTGACATATGTGACAGTAAGGGTTACTGCAGATAACCAACTCTTACCTTCATTTGTTTATTGAGAACCCTCGACTGCCTGTCCACTTCCCTTTTCTGCTGCTCCAGCTCTTTTATCACATCTGCAATGAAAAAGGCGACCTTTTTTTTAAAAAAAAGAGGAGGAAAAAACGCTTCTAAAAGACCAGTCAAGTCCCGGTTAACTGTTGACAACCAGTAGATACCTACAGTACAGTATTAAGCATAGCAGTCTTCACTACACATACTGTATAGACACTACATATCTACAGTACTTTATTTGGACAAAATGGCAGAGAATAAGCGAGACACGTGAATCATACATCAGGCTTACTGAGATCTGACTGGTGACTCATAAGATGCTGCGGACATTTCCCCCCCCCCCCCCCCCCCGTCACGCACCACTGGCCAAATGTTCCAACAGGACCCTAAATACTCAGAATAATCCCAAATACAGTGATCATAGCAGCAGTAAGGGATGGGAAGCCAATAAGCTAAGGTGAGATGCACTCTTCCTCATGTCTGTTGATGAATTGGTAGAGCATACAACAGCACATCACTCTGGAGGAACTAAAATAAGTTTCTAATGGGTTTTTACTTAGAACCAGTGGTTCTCAAAATGGGAATCTGTTTGTGTGTGTGTGTGTGTGTGTGTGTGTGTGTGTGTGTGTGTGCAGCCGACAATGACATTTCTATACAAAGCACAGGGGGGAGGGGAAGGGGGGCTGTGACATAGTTACAGTTAAAAGGCTCTGAAACAACCTGTCAATCTTAATGCCCCTCCCTTGAGCGAGACATACTTTCCATGTCGAGGACAGTCTGATTGGTGTGGAGGTGGACGGCTCTCTGCTGCTCCACCTGGTCCTCCAGCTCAAAGATGGTCTCCTTGAGCTCCTTCACCTGGTTCTCCGCCTGCAGCCCGGACTCCTCCAGGTAGCTCACCCTGGCACACAGCTCCTGCTCCCTCCTCTCCGCCCGCTCCTGCACCTGCTCACACCTGGCCTCCACCTGCAGGTGTGTATGCAGTGGTGACAAACTGAATGGGCTAGTCCAGTGATGTCCACGCCCACCTCTGGGAGGCAGTAGAGTTCACGAGGGGAGGGGAAAGGGGGGGGGGGGGGGGGTGGTTGATATATTTTTATTTTAGGGCATTTTCTTGACCTCAAACAAAGGGGGGCACCACTGGTCTAGTTTATAAATGATTTCCAGCTGCACAGCGGCCCCAGCTGGTCACAAGATGCAACTGCACAAAGGTTTTTTTTTTTTTTAAGATGTCAAATAGATTTTGAACTAATAGTTGTATTCACATTTAATTTGAGAGAACGGAGTATGAATACATGTAGATTGTAAAATAATTAAAAGACACTGTACTTCCAGCAGAGTAAAGAAATATGTGCTGTTAAGATACAGAGTCAGCCAAGACTAGAATATACGGGTTGAGTTCAGTACTGGAAATATTAAGAGTTAAAAGTTGAGAATTGTATTACTTATCTTAGACTGTTCTCTCACAACCAACAGAAAGGTTTAGTTTAATAAGATTAACCGAGATCACTTCTCAATAGAGTGATTTTAAATAAAAGAATGTTAGAATGTTCCTTTAATAAAAAAAAAAAAAGTAAACTATTTATACAAAACATGGACACTAGCCTGGGCACCACAAAATGTTTTCCTACTGTATGCAGCTTTAAAACAGAGAAAAACATGTTTCATGCAAGTGTAATTGCTGGCTGCCATGGTGGTTATTAAATGAAAGCAGTAAAGCCACCTCTGGCTGTATAAAACAGATGTAATTTAAACAGACAGGATTACATATCCACAGAGATGAGAAGGATTCTTCTCAACAAGATTCTGCTTTGTAAACAGGAATTTAAGTGTGAGCAGTCACAACACTGTCTTAGCAATTACATCAGAGCTCAACAATGACTGTACTGCAGCCATATTTAGCCCTAATAGGGGACATAAATCCCTATGGTGACTCATGGAAATCTAAATTAAATTAAAAGACGTTTGGGCCGTTATCTCATCCAGTCCAATTGCAGAAAGTAAAGCTGTGAACTCTGTGCAGAGGTCTGTGAACTTAGATATGAGCATGTCAATAACATGCTAGCATGTTAGCTATGAGCGTTAATAAACATAAGTAACGTGAGGAGGCCTCCAGTCAACACGTGGCTGTTAAACAATCACGCTGTTAGGAGACTGATGTTATGGCACCGCAGCGTCACCCGCCCACCCAACCACACCCGTGTTTTGAGGCCAGCTGACTGAGTCAGAGCATCACATAGCCGTGGACCGTCCCAGGACACAGCGTGTACCATGCTGACATCTGGGAAGCTAACGAGGGCCGCGCCCCACCCTGGTATATGGTAAATGGTATGCATTTTTATACAGCGCTTTCCTAACCCTCCGGCACACACACATGTACTTCACATTCACCCATTCACACCCCGATGGTGGTGTGGTGTCAGCCATGCAAGGTGTCGTCCAACCACCTGGAACAGTTAGGACTAGGTGTCTTGCTCAAGGACACCTTGACGCTTTGTGAGGAGTAAGCGGGGTTCAAACTAAAAACGTCTCGGTCACCTGTCGCCTCGCTCTACCCACTGACAGTCACTGATGATAACAGTGTAAATGTAGGTCAATGGTAAACATGCTGTATGTTTATGGTCGTTTTCCTCACTCACCCTGTAGTGGGAGCATGACTCGTTGCAAACCATAGTCAGCGTGTCATTGCGTCAGTTAGTACATGAGCTATGACGACATGGGCTCAAATATGACTCACGCCTGTAAAAATGCTAGTTTGTGTACATACAGTACGTACACACAGAGACACACCAGTGGAGTTCAAAGAAGCAAAGTGGAATGGTTATAAGCTACAAATACATTCTGAGTCATACAAAGCCTAATAATGTTCAGATCATGATCTGCATTGTTTCACACACACAGCCACCAAACACACATTCACATGAACGGATCGATTACATTTTTCTTGGCCAATCCAATTACGGTTGTTATTTATTGTTAATTTTTAAGATCCAAATTAATTCAGGCTACTAAAGACCCATTAATTTGAATCAGGTGTGTTGGAGCAGGGAGACATATTGAATTGAAAAGCCCTGGTCTAGACAGACAGACAGATGGCAGCTGTGTGAGATGAAGCCAAAACACTCCCCCACCCCCACCTTGGCGATGGCGGAGTGGGCGTGCTCAGCCTCCGCCCGGGCCTGCAGCAGCTCCTGCCTGAGCTCTGACAGCTCCACTAGCAGCCGGTCCCGCTCGGCGCGGGCCGCCGTCAGCAGGGCTCGCAGCTCCATGGCGTCACCGCCGCCGTTGGCACCCTGCGCAGCCGCCAGCTCGGCCGCCAGCTCGGCCACCCTCTGCCTCTCTGCATCCGCCTGGGCCTTTATCCTGCCGTTCTCCAGCCGCAGGCCCTCGGCCTTGGACGCCTCGAGCCGCTCGGAGGCCCCGGCCTCCAGCTCCATGTCCAGCCGCGCCTGCAGGCCGTCCCTCTCCTCCCGGAGGCAGCGCGCCTGGCTCTGTGCCTCCTGGTGCTCGCGCTCCAGTGCCCTCAGGCTGCCCGTCAGCTGCTGCTGGATGTCCACCAGCTTCTCCCGCTCGAAGCGCGAGTTCTCCGCCAGCTCGGAGTACCGCTGCTCCAGCTCACCCAGCCTTCTTGCCTGGCCGCTCAGCTCCGCCTCTCCCCCGGCCTCCCCCTCCCTGCTGGCCCCCATGTCCTCCCCGCCGCTCCTCAGCTGGCCAGCCAGCTCCTGGTTCTTCTGGGCTAGGAGCTCCAGGCGCTCCCGCTGCTGCTGGACGGAGGTCTGCAGGAGCCGGCGCTCCGCCACCAGCCGCTCGTTCTCCAACGTCAGCTCCTGCACCACCTGTTGCTGGTCGGCCAGCTCCTGCAGGGTGGCCTGCAGCTCCTCTGCCGTGCTGTGGTGGCTCTCCTCCATCTTGTGGAGCTGCTCCGTCAGGCTCTCCACAGACGTGCCGCTGCGGGCCCCCCCGGTGGCCGCTGCCGCCGGCGATGACGCCACACTGCTGCCGGCTGACGAGTCCGAGCGCGACGGGATATTCTCGAACTCGGAGGAGTCGTCAGGCGAGGTATGGAGCGGGCCGCATGCGGGAGACAGCAGGCCGTTGGACACAGGAGACGGCTCCAGGCTGAGCAGCTTCTCCTTCAGGAGCTGGTTCTCCTCCCGGAGGGCCGCCAGCTCCCTCTGGAACTTCCCGTTCTTCTCCCGCAGCTCCCCGACTAGCACCAGGGCATCCGCCACCTGCGTCTGCCCTCGCTCGGGGGCCGTGCTCTCCTGCCGTGAGGCGTGGCCGGGCGAGGAGGTGGAGGAGGAGGTGGTAGAGGAGGCCCTACCCCTGCAGCGCTGCAGCTCCATCCTCAGGCTGTTAATCTCAGAGTCCTTGGCCTTGGACTCCGTCAGCAGCTCCTTCACCTTGCCCTCCAGCAGGCCCTCGGCTTCCCCGCGGAGCTTGGCTGAGCTGCGCTGCTGCAGCGGCTGCTGAGACTGCTGCCTGGCCAGGGTGGAGAGGCTGGAAGTGCTAGCGCTGGACACCATCTTCTTGGCAGTGGAGCTCCTCAGCTGGTCCCGGATGGAGATGCGATCCCGGGAGATGGCGGCAGGGATCTCTTTGGGGGCTGGGATGCCAGACCTCTTGGGTGCCTGACCGGCTGTAACACACGATAACACACACACACACAAGCGCCATCAGTGAGGGTCACATCTTGTTGTCATGGTGAATGCAGGATGTGCAAGCATATATATATATTTTTTTTTTTTTTTCTCCAAAAAAGTAAGAAGAACTTCGTAATGCATGTATTGTATAAGAGGAAGAGCTCATTACAGTAAATACAAGTGTTCTAATGCAATTAGGGCTGGGCGATATGAAGCAAAAATAATATCCCGATATATTTAGGTTGAATACCAATCCACGATATATATCGGTATTTTCTATAAAGTGGGCTAAATCTTTAGGCATATAGAAAAAAACTGGAAACCTGACGGAAATGTGACATTTTTTATTTTTAGCAACATTAATTGACATGTGAGCTTTCTCTGGTGTCTCCGCCCCTTTGACACTCTGAACGCACTAAGTGCAGGCATGGAGGGAGAGACGAACAAATCGAAAAAGTCATGAATAAATGCATAATATAACTATATCGATATAAACGATATTGTCTAATTTTATATCTCTTTTGAATCGCCCAGCCCTAAATGCAATAACACATGAGCTGGGTCCATCAGCTGTAACTATAGAGCTTTTTCATGGAATGAGATCAACCAATTTAATTTAAAACATGCTACTTTATTAGTCAGAGCAATAATAAGATTCCTGATTTTTAAAAGGAAATAGTTAGCCTAAATGATTCACATTATAAACAGTGTGTGTCAGGTGTTGCATTTATGGGTTCAGCAGTGCAATACAGCTGTTTATTCCCTTCATCCCACTCAACCGCTGTCCTCCATTGGCGGAATACTGTACTGTATGGGTGTGTGGTCTCTATGGCCATTGTGAGGAGGGGTGCAGTGGTGCTGAACCATGGGGGGCATTTCTAAAGGTTTCAGCGTGGGACGCTGCCCTGGGCCTTTTCCAGACCTCTCCTGAATATGACGAGCATTTATCCGTTCCGGGCATGAACAGGGCGCCGCCTCTGAAAAGCCTTTATTGTTTGTTTTCAGATCATCAGCAAACGGCCGAGCAGACACAAGGGAAGGGGTTACTTGTTTTTATGGATGACCCCCGGCACGCGGAGCTTTCCACCACAAAAGCGCTCTCTGCCTGACACAGACACAAACAGAGCGCTGTATCCGAGACGCACGCACACCGACAACACACCCACGTAACCTAGGCAATGAATGCGGAGAGTTAAACAGAATACGGTATATTCATTCACACACAATTGGTGCAACTTCACAAAATACAGTACACTCATTTTTCACAAACATTATGAACCTACTTCATATAATGTTACGGCTATATTCCTGTGGGCTCTTTGATCACTCAGCCATCGATAGGCACTTTGCGCCTGTCATGCCCTCATTGAACCAACTTGCAAATGTGGCAGTAGTTGCCAAGGCTGGCACAACCTCAGCACACAGTGATTTAGCATTCTCACTGCATGTTGCCGCTGTGAAGAGTAAGGACAGAATTTGGACACAATGGGCTCGTGTACTAACGTGTTAGCGCCCGTTATAGGCATAATTAAAACATGGCACTGTATGTACGAACAGCACACACATGGCTAACACGCTATTCAGCCTGCTGAAGGAACACAGAATCACAAGTTGCACTTGCCTATTCATGCATAGTGCATTCATGGGAGCGTCGAGGGGATATTGGGAGTGTCACGCAAATAAATGGGAGGAGATGTGCAAGGAGAAAGTGATTACCTATTCCGTTGAATCGAATGTATGAAAACTGCAATGCAAAGCACAAGTCGGTTTTGAGGTGAAAATTCTCTGCCTCTGAAAAGCAGGTGTCACCCCAGTGAGCGAGTTTCTTTGAGCAGGGGAAGCATACAATGGCAAGATTCATCCCAGCAAGATGAATACATAGGCCATGGAGAGACGTGCTGAGAAGATGTTATTGCTTGTGTGCTGTTAAAATAATTGTTTATTCCACTTCTTTCATTTCAATGTTATAGTCACCCAAACTTCCTCAAATTATTTTGGGGTAGAATTATGCCCTTGTTATCTCTAGGTTTGACAAAATAGGCCTACTGTATGATTGTTAAACATGTCTTCTTTTCTGTGTCTGCTGTTTCATTGCTTTCGGGCACTGCAACTTACTAAGGCTGCAGCATACACTAGCACCTGCCGTGTTAACGCCAAATTTAGAGAGCGGTGCCAAGCGCTGATTATGTGATCATTCGCAAGTTTAGTACATCCAACGTAAAATGCGATGGCAAAGCGTGCGCTATCTGCGGTCCGGCTGCACTCGCTAACGTACATACATGAGGCGCAATGAATGATGGATTTGGAACAGAGATTGAAGTACATGTACATCTAATTGGGAAAACCCTCCTGCTTAATAGTGTGTACAGTATCAACGATACTCTGCTGAACTCTCTCTTTCATGCGCTCTTACACACATGTACACGCACGCACAAACACACGCTCCCTGACTGGTATGGTGGCCAAATGCTGGTACTACAGCCAAATACTGTTTTACCCAAAAAGCCTATTCACCATTAATGGCCCCTTGAAACAAGTGCCTGTAAAATGATAAAAAAAAACAAAAAAAAAACATATATATATATATATATATATCTCTAAGCAGAAATATTATTTTATCCTCCAAATTTCATGAAAACCTAATAAAAAATCCCACAAAGCACAGGCATACACTATTGTTGTGCTTGTGTGTGGAGATGCAGGACCACCTTAAATCCTCTCTGCCCCCTCTGGCCAATAAACACCCTACAGAAGGAAAACAAATACACACTGTGGCTGCTTTTTTAGATAACAGCATAAAATTGTCCTTGCTCTTAATCAGATTACAAACAGCATTTTTGTTTCAAAAAGTCTTTTGGACATCAGATGCTACTGTATGATATGTGCTATTTAACAAGACGTCCTTTAGTCAAGTGTTCCACGTCAAGCTGAGATGAAAGGCTGTAATTAACTGTACCAAAAGCCTGACATTTGATCGGGTTTCCCCAGTGGACAAGCCTACACTTCCAGCCTGTAGTTGACAATCTACAGTACAATCACTCTTCATCGCATTTGACAGAAGACACACCTGTTACTGACAGAATGAGGACAGCACATTCATAAATAATGTCAGTCACATTAAATACCACCACATTTGACCGCCACTGGTGTGTGAGTACGTAAGATAAGACAGACAGGCAAGGACATCTCTCCCACACTACCACTCTCTATTTTCCTCCTGCTTCTCTGGAGCAGTATATATCCCAGATGGAGCACAGGAACTCGCTCCTCGTAGTAGCTGCCACCTCCTTTTAACCACGACATAACTGACTGCTCCTCCATAGTGCGTAGTGCGTACTGAGACAGTCACAGTATTCTGACAGCCAACACATAAAAAGGGCAGTCACTGGAATATACTGCCTGACTGACTGTTACAGAGCGCATCAATAGAGACAGGGAGCCTGGCAATAGAGCCCCCTTTGTTCCAGACCTTAAACTCCCTTTGTCAGTCACGATGCAAGCGGCTTAGTCTGCAGGGTCAAACAGAGATGGATAACTGAGGCACGGTCGAGCACCCCATTTCAAGGCCAACACAGCAGCTGCAGATTGCCTATCACGGTAATCTTCTTCACCGTGTCAAGTGCCAACTGCTTTGCCAGTCTCCAATGAAGGCCAGAGCCATGTCAAGGCCAAAAGTGATAGGATAATCCATGAGCAGAAATTACAGGGCTGAGGGATCTTGTATACAACGAGAAGAGTAGGGGTCCCATCACAGATCCTTAGGGGACTCCTGTGTTGAGAGGGCAGGGCTTGGACAGGGTTTGGACAGGTTCCCATCCCAGAGGACTTGGCAGGAGCGATCTGACGGATTCAAACCAGGAGATAGCAGAGTCTGCAATTCCCAGCTCAGCTAGAGTTGAAAGGAGCATTAGATCTACATAGAAGTGTAAGCCATTTACACTGGCTGGCACTGGAAGGGCACATTTGGACCAATAAGCCAGAAACCAGGAACTACTTGGTAATTACGGGCATGTTTAGGTGCGACATTAGCAAAAATACAAACGGCCGAAATGGGTTTTCTCAGGACGGTAGCGGGCTTCTCCCTTAGAGATAGAACCCAACTCCGGATATGCGGGTGACTATTAATGGATGGATGGACAAACAAAGCCTGTGATTGACACCTGCAAGTACTGTACACTAACTCTAACCCTAAGTTATTTTTGAAAGTGCCTGCCCTTTCCAAAACGTTTCTAAGAACGACTGATGAACAAACCATTTGGTGCATTTACTCTACACCAGTGTTTCTCAACCCTGGTCCTCGGGGAACACTGCCCTGCATGTTTTAGATGTCTCCCTGCTCCAACAAAGCTGATTCAAATGAATGGCTCGTTATCAGGATTCTAACGAGCCATTCAAAATTTAGTTATCAGAATTCTAACGAGACATTCATTTAAATCAGCTGTGTTGGAGCAGGGAGACATCTAAAACATGCAGGGCAGTGTTCCCAGAGGACCAGGGTTGGGAAACACTGCTCTACACTATTCAGATAAACAGATAAACATAATATATCAGATAAACATAAGATACATTCCCTTTGAAGTGTAATACTCGAAACTCAATCTCTAAAATAAGGGCTAAAATCTATGGTTAAATGGCTCAGAGTAGCTTCCTCCCAACAGCCGAAAATTTAATCTAAATCTAATCTAAAATAAGTGTTTGGATGTGAAGTCGAACAGTGTTGACAGCCAAGGACTAAGGAAGATAGCTACGTCAACAGCTGAGACAAAAATCAGTTTCACATCACAACTTTTTTCAAGTGGTGTTGACAAAGCAAACATTTTTTAAATAAAAATCTAGAGGAGCAGTTTTCCGATAAGCCGACTGCATTCATCATTTCACGGTGAGTAAATTCCCTGATCACAGTAATGGATCAGGTTTCAAATTATTTCAGGATACATGTGGTTGGACATTGTCCAACTGCTGAGAGCTAGCCAAACGGCAAAGAGCTACCAGAATGATGTGTGAGCAAAAGTGCAGGGGGCGTCTGATTTACAGCCCAAAGTCATGGAAGGAAAAGATTAGTGACTACAGCGAGTGTCAGGGAGTTGGCATGTGAAGTGACACAAGCGCCAATGGGGAAAACTGCAGGCAAGTGCCGGGAATCACTAACGTTTTGGCGTCCCGGAAAGCGTGGCGTACGCCTTTTCCAGTCAGGTGGACGTAGAAGGGAAGAGGCAGGCTCACCGGTCTGCCTCTGGCCTTCCTGTTGACCAGCAGCGGCGTTGGCTACAGAGCCACTACGGCACAGTGGGTCAACAGACAGCAGCCCACAGAGGCATTCCTTTCCTCTTACAAGGCAGGAAGATACAGGAGAGTCAGGACGAAAGCACCGAGAGCGCCATAGTGAGGGAAGACGCTGTTGCGTTTATCAACCCCTTTCCGTTCCAGCCCCACTCCACCACCAAGAGATAACAAGATGCTTTTAGCGTGTGTGTGGATATATATCTGTGTGTGTGTGTACCCGCGCATACAGTGCGAGACAGATTGTATTTCTTATCTTTATTATTATTTTTAAACTTGTTGGATTACATATAATAAAATGTGCCCAAACATTGTATTAATTCATACAATGTTTACATTCAATGCTGGTTGTTACAGTAATACTGTCTATTTCTATGCATTTATTTCATGATGATTAATAAGCGATTCATTGCTTGCAACCCTTTTAATGAAGTAAGAAAAATAAGCTTATCTACCACCCCCATAAATTATAGAAGTATTTATAAGTATTTATGGCTAGTTTAATGAAGTGGCACGTTACGTTACTCAAGATAACAATTGAGAAGGGTTATTTGTAATAGACAAGAAATGCTATGTGGGTATTAACTATGTCTAGAGGCTCCCAACCGCTCAAGGGAAGGCCAGGATGCATTCCTGGTGGAAGACAGACCATATCGACTCATTATAGTTGAGCCTGTATTTTACGCCATGTTATAGTCCAAGTACAGTAGCAAAGGACATAAGGTATGTTACTACCAAGTGAATTTCAATAAAAATAATCCCTTCTTTTCCATAAAGGTCAACCAGTTTGTGGAGCCCTTCAAAGTATGCAGGAGTTATTCTCTATGAATCAGCTATACCGGCTTTCCAACTAAATCACACAGTAAATCTTTTAGTTTATAGATACTGGAGATGCACTTGGAATATGTCCAGACTGTGACGGTCTGATCCCAAAATAAAAGGTTATCATAGATGCTGGGAAAGGCAAACATAAGTGCTCAATATGTGTGATCAAACCATATCTCTGGCCTAATATATATATATATATATATATATATATATATACACACATTATTTCTATATGCTTAATTCTTTTTTATTGTATTTTTTGTTATTGTTACATATATGCGGCAAAAACACAGACACACTCTGCAGAAGATTACATAGTGCATAGATGTCTGTCTTATTATTTCTATATATATTTTTTATTTATGGTATTTTTTATTATTATATACGGCAAAAACTAAAGTGAGTGAGAGAAATATTCTTTTTACAAATGCAAGCTGTTGTAAAAACTGCATATGCTGGAGAACTGACTCCGATCACAATCACAGCCTAATTTTCACAAGTATTGAAGGTTCATCTTTGCAGTTTACATGCTTCATGCTTGTATGATTGGCAAAAAAAGTACAGTAATTAGAGTCAATAGGTCATAGGTCCATAAACTAATATCTTAGAAGAAGCAAATTGTATTTGCAAGTATGAAAAATTGAGAAGGAAGGCAGGCTATGGCTCTGCCTGGGATGAAAATAAATTTAAAAGACTGCACAAAGACTGCAGATTGCACAAAGGGAGAAACTGAGTCCATGTGAAGCAAGCACATAAATAAATCTGACTACATAGAGGAAGACACATGATGAAATTAGCTCAGTAAATAGAAAGTTATTACTGGGCATCACTAACAGCAGACCAACAGCAGAGATATGCTATGCTGGTACAGAAAACACACTGAAAAACTGCAGAAAAAATGTCCTTTGGTAAGCAAGAGGTTAAACACACATGCACATTCTTATACTGTTGAAGTGGTTGTTTTAACTCTCTTGTCAGCAGGTGAGCAGACAAATTAAATTGGCTCATCACAGACGCACTGCTGCAGAAGATTACATAGTGCATGGATGTCTGTCTGCTTTACCGATTTAGAGGTTGGCTTGTTGCCTGTTGAGGTGAACGACGGCCTACCGGGGCACTTCATCACAGTAGAGCCCAGCATGAGAGCTGGCAAGCCACAAAGGGCTACTTGGCCTCGACTCCAGCAATTATTTCAAGTGGACCATCTTAACCGCTCTGTAGGCTAAATAGTGTTGATCTATGCTGATTTACTTTGCTAAGGAGGTCTGTTATCTTACTGTACATTCATGAACCAAACTGCACATGGGGAAATCCCTTTTGTACTTCTAGAATAATAACGGAAAAACATGTAAATGGGACAACAATGAATGCACAGGCTTTCCTTTTTTTTTTTAAACATGATGGAATGTTGTACGGAGTCCCCCGCCCCCCACTGCATCGATAATACTGTGCCTGAAGTGAAGTACATGCTATTTCATTAAGTAAATCTGAATCATTTGTGACCACCCAGACAGTGATGTATGATATTTTGAGTGTGCACTTTAGACACTTTAGACTCCAAACATCAGGGGACTGCAAGTCTGACTGATTAAGACATTGTCTTGTCATTAGGGCTCAGACTCAGCAAAGAGGACACACACACACACACACGCACACACACACACACGCACACACACACGCACACAAACACATAACTCATCACTCATCCCGCTAAGAAAGCGGGATGAGTCTGAGCTTGCATTAAAAGGCCTTGGCATACTTACCGTGTCCGCGGAGGTGTGCGGACTGTACGCGTGGCGATATTTACGTCTGCGGACTATGTCCGCGCCGACATGCGCGCGTTGACTGCGGATGTGCGACAGCCTGAAGCCCACAACAGACGCCAATGGTTGCCCTACTATGCTCACAAATGAGCATAGTAGGGCAAAAAACTATTTATTTCCAGTGAATATCTTCGTTACATCAATATTGTTCACGGGAAACAATGTGTGCACATAAAAATCCTTATAATTATAAATATCACTAATTTCAAAGCACTTTTTTTTTAATAGCCGAAGCGTGAAGTATGCTTGGAACAGCCACGTTATTCGTAAGGCTTTTAGGTCACAGAGACTTCGGAGGGGCATACCAAGTGCTAGGGTTAGGACGGTTTCAACAATAGCTGTAGGATAGCTCTATGATTTCAACTAAATAGCTTACTTTTTATACTGGAACAAAATGTTTGTGCTACTAAGCACAATATTGGTATACTTTTATTTATTTATTTTAGTCAGCAAGAAAACAATATGACAGCTAATTTCAGCTAAATAAACTGTTGTATTTTTGAAATACTTCCTGTAACTGTAAAATTGCAGGGGAAGAAAATTGCAACTAGTTGCGTGAAAGTTCCACCGTGTAAAGCCAGCCTAACAGAGACCTAATAGGCCAGGGATGTACCTCCCAGGGCGGGAAGGACATCCAGCCATCTGCTAAGGCTGGCTTTACGCGGTAGAACTTTCACGCAGCTTTAGTTGTTTGAAACTTAGGTTAAACCAAGTTGCAATTAGTGAAAAGCACCCTGCAACTCAGATGAATCTTGAAAAAGGTTGAAGCAATCTCACATTTGTGTAACTAGTGACCAATCAAAATGCTGGTAACATGTCAGATGATGACATCAAAAACTTTTATGCTGTATATTTTCAAACCATTTGAAATTATGCCAACCTTAGCTGTAGGCTAGTTCTATTATTCCAACTAAATAGCCTACTTTTTTGATTGGCACAAAATATGTGGCTACCATGCACAATACTGGTGTAATTGGCAGGAAATAGTATAAACTGTTCAGCAAGAAAAACAATATGACAGCAAATATTTGTGAAATAAACAGTTGTACGAGACCAATTATTGCCTTGTGCAACTGTCAAGTTATATGGAAATTAAAATTCATGCAACTTGCAACTAGTTGCGTTATAGTTTTACTGTGTAAAGCCAGCCTAAAATACAGTTGCAAGAAAAAGTATGTGAACCCTTTGTAAATACCTGGATTTGAGTATACATTTATCATAAAATGTGATCCGATCTTCATCTATGTCAAAACAATAGACAAACACACAGACAGCATCTCCACTATGCATTGTGAATGATTCTACTGTGTGATCAATAAAAACGTGTGGTTTTAGTTTAAGCACTGAAGATCAAATCACATTATACTGCATGTTCAAATCCAGAATGGTTCACATACAACTGTACATAAACGCGTTAGGATATGTTTGATTGGGCCTGCATTAAAACACACAATCACAGAGTGTCAGCTTCATACACAAATAGTTATGAATTGCTGACCACATCTGAAGAACTTCAAGCCCTGATGAGCCATATATATTTTCCATCCAGGATATGTTCTCATGTTTCAACACAAACAAGAACACTGTAACAATACACGCCTAGCTCCGCAAACACAGAGCGGCTGGTGTGTTTACTGTACCAACTGTTAACCACATTGGAAAGACCAACAGACGCCGCTTCCTTTGCAACCAAAAAGGTTGGACAGGCGCGTTTCCTCAAGTGGAATCCCTGCCCAAACACAGTGCTGACATGGCAGACTGATCCATTTCTTTTCCACATTCAGCGACACGCTGCTCATGGCTAGCATCCAAGAGCTAAGGTCAGTTGTGATAAATGCATGTTAACACACATGGCACACAGACACAGTAAGCCTTTGGTGACATGCTTAGAATGTCATTATATTAGGGATTTAGATTAGCTCAGGGTGGTCCTGGAACTCTTGCTTTCGTCTTCGCTGTAAGACAAGACAGCTAGACAGAACAGCAGGCAACAGAACAACAGTGAAGTGATGCAGTGTTTTGAGGAGAGCGGAAGTCAACGACCCAGCAAGTGTGAGAGGAGGCCCAGCTGCCAGAGCTTTGTATACTTGCACATGGGCAACAGAAAAGGCACTTTCTCTAACGTGTAACTAGGGATGGGACGATTTATGAAATTAGCGTTTATTTATAAAAATACCAACGATAATCGTATCGCGGTGAATGTCCGGGATTATCGGAACAGTCTTGATTATCGTCACATAAGTGTGAATATTTTTAGTGGAAACTGGCCGATTCTGATTTCCTGTTGATCAATCGGTGAATTCCTACTCCAAACCCATGTCTAGCTGATCTAGGGGACAACAACTAGGAATAATATGAGACTTATTACTCTGCTGCTGCTGCTGCAATGTGAAGAGAACAAAAAAAAAAAAAAATCCATGTTGTACCAGTAAGTTACAACTTGGTTATTGCTAAACTGCTAGTAAGCACCCCCAGCTACTGTCAAAGACCCCCACTCTCTCTCAACTCTTTGGCAGCATTGTCTGCATTACAGCTACCTCCAAACATCTCCCC
Organism: Typhlichthys subterraneus; assembly: GCA_027564835.1. NCBI lineage: Eukaryota > Metazoa > Chordata > Actinopteri > Percopsiformes > Amblyopsidae > Typhlichthys > Typhlichthys subterraneus. Next base: position 37,834 of record JAODUH010052601.1, read on the forward strand.
ACACCACAAGACTGCAGAAACCGAGCATGTGAAAGTTCCCTTTTTTGACCATGTGGACCAGCCAATGAGAATCCGTTTCACAGCACTGTAGTTTTTGCAGTCGGAGATTTTTGCATTCCTGTTATGCTGGCTCTAAAAATGGCACAACCAACCGCGTAGGGTCTGAAAATAGAGTTAGGTGTTTTCAGAAACAACTCTTTGGATGTTTCACTGACAGGTTCATCAACATCAGGCTGTTTATATACACAGTAGGCACTGTTCTGGGGCCAGCCTTGTGATAAGCCAGAGAGGCGACGGGAAGACTATGGCTAGCCATAATCAGCGCAGCGCGGTTCTGATAATGCGTTGCTTATCTCTGCAGCAGACGACAGCCGACTGCTCAGTCCTATAGATTATTACCCTGTGAATCAAATCTCAGTGTTCCTGTGTCTCTCAACCAGACTTCCCCAGCCTTCACAATTATTGCACTCCAACTTTCTGACAGACCACAGCTGGATTGGGTTGTGCAAAGGATGGGTCACGGTCTGGGATGGACAGACATTTGCGTGGGTCCATCATCGACAAAGTATTTAGTCTGCCATAAATAAGCGATTGAACATTCCAACACAGGAAAAACCCATAGTGAAAAAGAGATTAGGGTAAACTTCTCAACACCAACCACTGTACAGTAAATCAATTGCCTGAGCTGGGGAATGAAGAAAAGTCAAGCAGTTTAATGATGGATGATTATATTATATATGGAGGCTCGTCTGACAGTTAGTTAATGCAGCCTGTGCACATTCACAGCAGGTATATAGGAGGAGAGCACTATATATAGAGCATAAGTCATGTGTTTGTCTATTTAAAAGAAAAATGTTGGAGTTAAGAAACTTGCAGTTTGTCACTTTGTCATTTGTTTAAGTATAAGACTAAAAATATGTAATTGGTAAGAATACAAACCCGCGTAATTGATGTAATGACGTTCTTGCGCCACAACCCAAAGAGAGCATTGTTTTGGTGTTGTGTGAAACGAAAGCTGTAGTTCACTGAATGGTTACACACACACCCAAATATTACTTTATAGTTTAACAACCAACTGCGACGTTCATGACTTGAACAATTATCTTTTAAATAGACAAACATCACATGTGTACTTTGTGATATCTTCCAAACGGAATCAAAAGATAATTCGACTCTTTCCATTGACCACAATACATATTTTTTCCAAACCAAGGTCCCATAATGCGGAAGTGACTTAGGCTCTCTATAGAACATTGTCTTTGTCATCCTTATAGGCAATTCTCGCCACTTGGCAGCCATCTTTGAAACTTGCCGTTTCAGAATTCTCCCATAGAGCTCCATTAAAAAATTATACAAGTGGCATGTCTCCTTGTATAATGTCTCTAGTCATACCGAGCAGAGCGTGCACAAAGCCTCAGAGTGATGGATTGAAGAGGCAGCTGCGATGGCTAACGGCCCTTACGTACTGGATGTGAAGTGTGTACTGTTTGTGTACTGTTTCACAGGCATTTCATTAATTTCCTATGGAGCGCAGCGTAGAGCTAGCAACATTGCGTTGCGCATGCATTTGCGTCAGGTGAAGGGCTACGCACGCAATGAAAAAATCCAACGCATGTGTAAACATGACCTGGCTGTATCTAAAATAAAGCTGTGGCTCATTTCATTGGCGAAATTTGTACTTAATATGTACTTGTATTAATAATCACATTTCCTCTGGAGCAATGTCAGTTTCATCCAGGTCTCATTACGTGAGCTTACTGCGACCGGCCATGGGACCTGCTAGCATCACCATGGATACCAGCTGTAATCAGAAGGAGTTGTCACGTACAGTAGAATCTTGCATTGTGGTTGTGTACAAAACTATGCAGCGTAGGGAAAATGCGCATCCAGTATGTAACGGGTGTAAGCCTTTGAAAAAGACATTTTAAAGGTATAGTCAGCTATTGAAAGCAAATTCTAAGCTAATACACTTTTTGTCAAATTCACCAAACATGTCATCGCATTTCGCTAGCTTAACTGAAAAATAATATACACAGCCCCGGCTCCGTAAACCGCTCACAACAACACTTTGCTTCACAATGTGCAAAATTGTGTGAGGCGGCGGTATGGACCAATTTCATGTTTTAAGGGCACATACCAGATCATAATGAGACAATGTTAGCTATCCGAGTTATGCAAAGCCAGCACAAAATACATGCTTACTCGTTCCTTTCAATACCTTTTTTCGTATGTCAAAAAATGGCCCGTTCAAGAAGTGTCCTCATCTTTATTCATAAAAAAGACAACTGACATCTATCATTAAAATGATATTATACCAATTTCAACTTTATAAAAAGAAATACTACATACTAATACATAAGAGTATTTAGGGTTTTGTTAACACTATATTGTGTGTTACGCGTGTGTGAGAAAGACACGTGTCAGGCATGCAGTAAAGTAGCACCCTACTGTTGCCTGCCATTCTGAGCACACTCTGTCTCCATACAAGCGCACACACACCGCACCGCTGCTATAAAATGTCTCGGCTTTGTACCCACCACTGTTGATAACGCTCTCTCTCTCCCTCCCTCCCTCTCTCCCTCTCTCCCTCCCTCTCTGTGTGGCAGGGGGTATGTGTGTACTACAGCCACCTTGACCAGCTGCAAGCTCCACTCTATTGCTCGTCTCTCACTCAAACACACACACACACACACAATTATTATTATTATTATTAGCACAGAACAGGTCTCGACATTTGACAGGAGAGTAGCCGTCTAAAGGCAAACCACTGTGCACTTCCCAAGCTAAGGTGCCCAGGGGCGACAACCTGCAGGACGAGAAGCATTATATAGCCGAGTAGAAGCTCCGGCTGGATTTGTTTAAATGAAGATTGAAGGTTGAAGGATGAAGGTTGTTGCAGACAAAGACGGCTGTGATTCCCTCTTAACAGAGATGCAGCGAGACCTGAAACGTTAATGGAGGGGAGACGGAGGAGGAGGCAGTAGAGGGCTGTGAGCCTGCGTTAGCGATGGCATCCCGGCCACACAGAAAAATCTAACACGTCTGTGCGGCTAACCCTTGCCCGACACACACGCACGCGCGCACACACACACACACACACACACCTAGGTCTGTGCCAACAGTGCAGAAAAGCATGTGCGCAAGTACGTGTAGAATTAAAGATCGGGCGTCCAATGCACATGCCACAACCCAGCACATGCTCGACGTGCCTGTGACAAGTAGCCTATGACTGCAGGGCAAATAAGTAAAAACACACAGACAGACAGAGAGACAGACAGACAGACAGACAGACAGACAGACAGAAAAGACGAAGGACTGCTGGAGACAGACACACACACAGAGACAGACAAACACACAGGTGAGACAAAAAACAGCTGGAGACACAGACAGACAGAGAGAGAGAGAGAGAGACGCTGAGAGCAGTGATGCAGGGTCAAGCGGCCGTGCGAGACGTAAGCAGCAGACCTGACTCCGTGTCCTCCCGTCTCCCCGTCTGGTTCCCCATGGCGGTCCGGTCCGTTCCGCTCCAGACTAATCCAACAGGCAGTGGCAGCGGGCGGGTGGGGGGGTGGGGGAGGGGGGGTTTGGAGACAGCTCTGTCTAGTGCTGGCTGTTGTTGTCACAGTGATAACGACGACATAGAAAGAAAAAAAAGACGAATCTCCTGTTTTCACTCCTCGTCTCCTACTCCTTCCCCGGACTGTATGTGTGCGTCAGAGAGAGAGAGAGAGAGAGAGAGAGAGAGAGAGAGAGAGAGAGAGAGAGAGAGAGAGAGGACGGGCGTGTGTGTATGCTGGCGGTATGACACAGGCAGACAGACAGCGTCGTGCCGGCTTCATTATCACGGCGATGGCTGGAAATCATCTCAGGGGAGGGTTGGCTTCCCCTGAGCACGCACACACACACACGCACACACGCACACACACACACACACACACACACACACACACACACACATGCCCCTACCATGCCTCCGCCCACTTTTACTATTCTAACTGATGTTGACTCTAGCTGAGCCAGTTCACGTCGCTCACTAACTAACTGAATGAGAGAGATACAGATACACAGAGAGAGAGAGAGAGAGAGAGAGAGAGAGAGAGAGAGAGAGGGGGAGAGAGAGGGGGAGGGGTGAGGGGAGAGGACAAGGTCGGAGGCCTGTATTATTTGTCTTCTTGGCAGAGGCTGACAGCAGAGCTCTGTCTTCCCGTTTCATGTGAGCCTTCAGACGGAGGAGGCAGCTGTGGGGCTGTGGAGACTCCAGGGTGGACCGTGGACACACACACACACACACACACACAGAGGACATGGCCGGGTTTTCCTAGCAAGTCTCAGGACGGGGGTGAACTTGGGGTGAGGGGCTATGCCAGGCCAATGCTCCCCATTCGTTCTACACTAGCAAAGCGGAAAGGGGGGAGGTGGAGATACACTTTATGTGTATCTGAAAGTGTAAGGGGGGGGGTGGGGGGCTGGGGGGTTATTTGACAACAATGAATGTTCTTTTGAAATATGTAATACTTAGGAGCTAAAAGTGAAGATAAGCTGTCATTGACTTGATCTTGGAAAAGTCTTCTTCCTCTTGGTGAAAAGAGAGAGTCTAGAGTTGAACAACAATGTAAATGCAGCCCTAAATAATTACCATTCTAGTAATATATTGTACATATGTCATTCACATACTGTATCTTCCCCCTTGAAATTTATTTCGATGCATAAACTTCTCTGGGCTCCACCTACTATAAAAGGAAGCACAAGCCCTCGGAAAATCTCAGGAGGCTGTAGTCAGGAAGGAAGGTTTCCGTTGGAGTATGTTTCTACCCACGTCTGATACATAGCCTCAAGCCTCATATTGTGCACAGAGTATGTCCTGAATCCTCCACGAGATTCAAATTAATCAATAGAAGGTGTAGCTAGAACCATATTATGTGAACTCCCTTCTTTTCTTTTTAATATTCTGAATCTGAAGACCTTGATAACCATCCACTTCTCTATGAGCTAATTACCATTCTATGAGTGGTCTCCTCACAGCAGGACTCCCAAAGGTCTGGATGGGCAATCCCTCCCCAACCAACACATTATTCTATCTTGCTTTCTCTTTCAGGCTCTTGGCGTGGAATTTCCTGGGCCACAATCTTTTCAACAAAGAAATCCAGGGTTCACACTGTCAAATTCCCTGACTATTCCCTGACTTTCACAGACTAAAATGAGGAACTTCCGTGACCTACTATGAAAGGGAATATATTGGCCACCATAACAATGTCTGTATAAGGGACAGCTGGCATGGCAACAATAAACAAATTAAAAATTAATGTGACATTTGATGTAGGTACTACTCATTTACATTCAGACCAAAAGTTTAAAGATTTGTTGAGACATCAAAAAATTGTATTACACATCCAGTAACATTTTGACGAACGGTAACTCATGATCCATGATTCCATGATCCAACCCAAATAAATTATCAAATTCCCTGATTTTCGATAGACAAATCCATAATATTCCAGAAATGTCACGGCCAGTGGGAACCCCGAAAACCCTCAAACGTTTGTGCCAACAGTAAAAAACAGGACAGAAAAAACAAAACGTACCTTACAACTTCACTACTTGCTGCAGTCTGCCCATCAGTATGGTCAGTACAGGGTGGCATGTCAGAAGGACATCAAAAACAAACTGTCCCCACGCGGTTCTGGTTTGTGTGTGCGTTTCTGTTCTAGGACAGAATACATGTGTTCAAAACCTCAATTCCACAAGCTCTGCCCCACTTAATGGAAATACAATAGAGCGCAACAGTGACGATCACATTTTTTCTGGGCTCTGGTGCCGGAAATACTGTACATCAGGGCTATTCAATTCCAGTCCTGGAGGGCCGCTGTGCTGCATGTTTTAGTTGTCTCCCTGCTCCAACACACCTG
>JAODUH010052602.1:0-14067 GCA_027564835.1 Typhlichthys subterraneus
GTCCCTGGGCCCTGCACGGCCCTGGTCCCTGGGCCCTGCACGGCCCTGGTCCCTGGTCCCTGGGCCCTGCACGGCCCTGGTCCCTGGGCCCTGCACGGCCCTGGTCCCTGGTCCCTGGGCCCTGCACGGCCCGGGTCCCTGCACGGCCCTGGTTCCTGGGCCCTACACGGCCCTGGTCCCTGGGCCCTGGGCTCTGCACGGCCCTGGTCCCTGCACGGCCCTGGTCCCTGGTCCCTGCACGGCCCAGGGCCAGGCCTATCATCCACAGACATACATACATTACAAATAATTGTATATTTTGCTTGGTTTTTGCACACTGCTGTAACGCTACGCAGTCGACTAGAACTGTACTGCACCTCCAGCAGGCAAAACGATTTGGAGAAGAAATGATAGTGAAGCAAAGTTCATGTGGTTGCCAGGGCAATGATAAACACTAGGCTCTCGTGTATTACAGACACATTAATTGCAGGACTAAAATTAAATAGCATACCACATCCAGTAAAAATAATTACAATACATAATACATTATGACATGTTCTTTTTTTTCTTGAGACTTTAAGGGTCAGCGGGGACCTTCTCCAATCCGCGGGCAGTGTGCACGCCTACTGACTGCAACTTTGTTAGCTAAATCGCAGGACCCACAGTAGTCCTGTATTTTTGACCGCCCACAGAAAAGTTAAAACTACCCATGTTGCGGAGAAGAACCCAATCCCCGATGCAGTCCTCTAATCGCATCCAGCCATAGCGGCACTGGGCACATGCCATATAATACAGCCCTACAACTAAGGTGATGAGATGACAGATTAAAGAGCATGGGGTTTATAGAACGATGTACCTCATCGTAACACGCCTAGAATGTCCAGCCGCTGTTGCTATCGTAATTAGCCTGAGTTTGTTGGCTTTTAATAAAAAATAAATACATAAATAATAAAAAGCTAAACAGCAAAATAAGGACGGAGACCTGGGCTCAGGTCTTTTTCATGATTTAATCGAAGCAAAAGGGAAAGTGACTGCAGACGTCTTGGAGTGACTAGCCTGTTCCTATGCGTTTATGTGTTTCTAGTGCTCGAGGGTATTGCTCACACACATCTGATCTCATGATGAGCCACAACATGAAAGATAAAAAGCTAATAATTAATAAGCCTACTATGGTCTAAACATGGAGCTGGTTATGATCCTCCGGTTGATTAAAGTCCTGCTCTTGTGTGTGTTCACGCTGATATTTATCCTTGTGCGTTTTTGGCTTTGGCAAAGCTGAAAGTACGACCCGCTCCTCTAAACTTTGATATGAGGTGCATTCAAATTCGGTGAACTGAGGCGAATATTGATGTAAAGCATGTTTCCTTTAGTTTGAACTTAACAATATAAAGTTTTGTGTAAACATTTTAAACTGTCAGCCTTTGTCCAGCATCCGTATGTGTTTGGCAACTACCTCTTCAGACCTTTTGCAAGTGTTGGCAAACGGTCGCAATTGTTTTCCAGTTTGAACGCACCTCTGACTTGTATTTCAGAATTGTTTCCGTGCACAGTTCCATTTGCTAACGTAGTATTGGACAATATACTATGGCGGTGCTTAGCGAAGCGTAAGTGATGTAGACCTACGTACAGTGTGTTACATAGCTTAACAGTTAGGCTACTTGTCACAGACAACATTAACATGACTCTAATTAATATAGGCCCCCATGGACCTCTCTCTGAGGCAGGCCCCCATGGACCTCTCTCTGAGGCAAGGCCCCATGGACCTCTCTCTGAGGCAGGTCCCTTTCTGAGGCAGGGCCCCATGGACCTCTCTCTGAGGTAGGCCCCCATGGACCTCTCTCTGAGGCAGGGCCCCATGGACCTCTCTCTGAGACAGGTCCCTTTCTGAGGCAGGGCCCCATGGACCTCTCTCTGAGGCAGGGCCCCATGGACCTCTCTCTGAGGCAGGGCCCAGGGCTCCTTTCTGAGACAGAGTTCCTTTCAGAGGCAGGGCTCCTTTCTGAGGCAGGGCCTTGGGCACATGCCCAGCAGGCCTGTGCGTTAATCCATCCATGTACGATTTGCGTATACGCTGTGAAATTACGCCTGCCTGTATTGATTTATTGAATGTGGATTTATCAGCCAGAACAGATGGCTCCATGCATGTGTGCGTTACATGCATGTATGTGTGATATGTACCAGTGCTGCCATCTCCACTTAAACTAAGGGATTTCATGGCAATCGAGGGAAAACACTAATTATGAGACAGCAAACATTTCTTCAATAATAGGGGCCGTTTCCATGGGGATTTCATGTCAACATGATCCTGGAAATAGCCTACATGAGGTTTTACAACGTCCATGAAATTGTGAAACGATGTTATCTCTCTCGTGCTATCAAGTCTTTTTCACGTCCCACAAAATAAAAATAAAGGAAAAAAAAAACAAAACACAAAAGCTAAGTTAAAGGTAAAGTCAGCGATTGTAGGCTCATACACTTTTCGTCAAATTCAGCACATATCTCAGCTCATATACTATATATATAGCTGTCTGTTCTTTGTGTGAGTGCTGAAAAAATGATCGGGTGCTTCTAGACAGATTGGGCTCTGTGAATGGGAACACAAACAAAGTGGAGCAGACCGCACCACACATCACTATCACAGCCTTGGAAATGTGTTTCCAATGTGGTGGGCGGAGCTTCTGAGGGAGCAGCCTATAGCACTGAAGAGAGTGGTGAGTACGTTTTGATCTAATGTCTAATATCAACAATAACAACTAACATACCAAGCTTTCTCCAGAATGACCGACCCTACCTTTATGCATGCTGTTTTCTGTTTCCTTGCGTTACTGTTCAGAACTCCTCAAGTCTGCATGCGTTGGCAGATGTTGCCTGGCTGCCCACAGACAGCATAGCCAATGAACCTGGGTGTTTCATGGATACTTCACAGGTCCTTCAAGAGGAATTCCGACAGCCCATAATTACCAGAGGCATCCTGACGGAGGAGGACAGCGCGCCCATCTGAAGGATGCTAATGTTTTGCTGCAGTCAAGGTTTTAGCTGATGTGAAGGCAGATTTGTCTTTGCTGCACCAGTTTAGCAGAGGGCCAGATGTGCAAGCTAGGCTACTAGGGAGCTAATGTCAGCCGTCAGAAATGCGGCAAATTCAGTCGAGTTTCAAAGTTTGTGATCAACGGGGAATGAAGCATGAAGGTTGGGTCAGTGATGCTAGACAAACAAACTAACTGTTTGTGTTCCCAATAACAGAACCAGGTCTGTGTAGACCTTGAGGACATATTCGCAGAACCTTTTACAAAGTGTGCTATAATTTGCAAATATATGTATTACAAATGTATTTACATTTCAATATTATTAAACCCTTTCATTAGCTAATAGTTATAAATTTGCACATTAGCTATCTAGTGTTGAATTATAATTCTAATTATATTAATAGTTATCATAATGCATCCTAGTTATGCATGGTTTATCCACAGACATTTGTATTGCTTTTTCATAATTCCTCCTGCTTGATTATAGCTCTGCATGACTGTTTAGACTTAATTTAAACACTGCCTTTCCAGGCACAAAAATAGCTATTATGCTATGATGATCAGCAAGAGATGTCCTGGTTCTTCCTGCCAAAGCAAACCAGCAAAATCCGACTTGGATATAATCTGTTAATAAGTCTTTTAATGTTTCTTTTTATTTTTGCTGAAATAGAAAAGTATTTCTGGTGGCTTATTGCTGATGTATGACCTAACCCTGACCCTAGTCTCTTGTCTTTATCAGCACTACATCACATAAGCAGCTTTGTGCTGAATGTCTAATACTGTATGTACACACCCATGCAAACTCATTTTCATGGGCTGTTGTCTTTAGTCTGTCTTTGTAATTCCGGTGCGACCCTAGTGCTTCATTTACTCATTTAAGTTATTCAAACTGTTTTAATCAGTAACTGTAGCCCACTTATGCAACAGATTTACCTGCAAACAGACGGACTCGTTTCCTTAAGTTTCTTTCCTTTTATTTGGTTAATATCTATATATATATCTCAATATCTATATTGTGTGGTTTGGGTTGATTCATGCCCAGTATAAACCAACGTACTGTGCTCAGGCAGCGAGGAAGCTCTGTTAACAACTTCTTGTGTATGTTTTAGGACTTCCCAGATACATGAGCCTGGGAGATTTGTCGTGTCCCCATGGGCTCGTTATCTGGTCCCGACGCCTGTCGTCTGCTCAGCTGAATGCCACGCAGGAGAAACAACAGCATTATGACAGTAGAGACACGGGAAGGCACGGAGGATCTTCACAGGAAGAGTGATGACTGTTTACTCTACCGCACGTAATATTCCACTGTCATTATTAGTGAGTCTCTCTCACAGTCTGAGCAGGGGCTGGCTACTGCACTGGACTACCCATCAGTGTGGGGACAGGTAGTTCAGTGAAGCTCGATGCCACCCGACCAGATGCAGGCATGTACACTGTGTAAAGAACCGTAGAATAAAGAAATAACAAGTGTTTAATATATATTGTGGCATCTTCAGGGGCATGTTTGTAGAGGATCAGCTGCCTCAGCACAACATGGCCGCAGGGACGTGCACTACATCTCCTCTGACACGTGTAGTTGATTATGGTGCAATCCCACACAGAACTCTGCAAAATGACGTCAACACAGAAACCTGCGATGCTGCGAACGCTCAGTCGAGACGAACATTCTGGCAACAATGACGCCACTGCAATGTTGGGCATGGGAACAGACAGTTATCATAATTATGCAATAAGCTTCAATATTCCTACTTTATGTAGGCTAATGCTTATGTTGGGGAATGTCTTTGCAAGCATGCAGTAGTTCCTTCTATGTTAGTGTGCTAATCTGTTAAATCAGCTGCTCGTGTTAGTGTTTCTCTTCACTAATGGAGCTGTGGACCTAATTGATTGCTATTGGCCCTTATTAGATGCTTGGTGACGTTTATAGACTTGCCGTAAACATCGGTTTTGGTGCGGGTGTCCATGTTTTCCCTATCAGATGAACTGGGACACATTTAGTTTGGAAGTTGGAATTCCGACTCGGAAATATTGACTTCCGACTTGCAGTGGATTGCCGCATTAAACCACCCATTTGATGCAGGGTTAATAAAGAAAAACCAGACTGGATACAATGGAACATAGGGTAATGGCCAAGGGGCAAAAAGCAATGCTTTTATATGAGTGTTATATGTAAAGATTTAGGTTTTAAAAACCTTTTCTCCTCCAGGACAATTTCACGTTGTTTGTGCACTGTGTGACACCTAAAGTAAATTCCTATGTTGCTATAACTGGCATGAGGGGAAAAGAAAAGCTCACACACTTGTTTGACAGCTATCTGGCACCACCTTAACCCACAACCTCTCACAACATTACTATATATATAGTACCCAATTAGTATATTCACATATTTGTGATCTGTTCATTTTAATACTACTGAATATGAAATACCATGTGTGCTGCACATTCATTCCTCTCTGAGAGGGAACGCAGCTTTGTTGTCCTTGTACATCATGTGTAGTCTGACTATTTCACCAATCAACTGTAAGCGCACGGTCTACAGCTCAAGGGGCCTTCAGGACTTTGCTAGTAGATCTGCAGTCGTTGCGACAGGTTCATGGTTCAACAGGGTCGTACTTCCTCTCTTCATTATTCATGTGTGTGTTTAGGGCGTGAAACACGCTAAACCAATCCAAGTATCATCTCCCATTTACTTGTTTTTATACTGGTGGGCTAGCGAGAATCAACCAGAATCCCTCAATTAATACTTCACATTCTACTCATTCTACTCATGTTTTTGAGCTTCTTGTGCTTGTATGAGCATTGTGCACCTGCCATAGCTGATACTATTTTACAAATGTGCCGCACGTTGACTTTAGACCAGGTTATTCTGGTCAATCTCGCAATCACGTTCCGCTGCCTTTGCCATAAACAAAGTGGGTGCTGGACAGGGAAAGTGACAACTGTGTCGGTCTGAAAAACACTTGGGTTCCAGCTTTGTGCCAGGTGTAAGATAATGTTGTATGTTGACGTCAACACTGATTTAATTCATCTGTGCATTTGTTTGATGCTTAGCGGTATGTATGTACTATAATGTGTGATTAGTTTTCAGCAACACCGGCAGCTGGAACCTGTTTTTATGCAGCCTGTTCATTGCCTGCCATTTTATTCCTTCTCTTCCTGCATAGCCTATTTGACAAAATGGAGGTCTGCAGCTGTGAACCTTGTCGGAGACGACAACTTCAAATGATGTTTCACACAGAGAATAGAGAGGAGTCTGACAGAGGGGGCCTCTGTCTGACTGCTGTATGTGTCATTTCCACATGTTCCCTTTTAGTTTTTCATTTTCTCCTTCTAAACGTCTGGCTCCAGTTCACTGCTGTCATCAGAATCCAATTGTTCATTGTGCTCGTACTGACAAACATTAAACCAGCTTGACCCGTAACAGTGAATGGTTAGCTCAGCTCTGGACCTTAGTGAAGCTTTGCAAAGGAACTTCTGTCATCTGCAAGCATCCATCCTCTTTAATCTGGAGGTCTATGGTATACATTTAAGCCTACTGGTTGAATGTTAACTGATATCATTACTTAAAGGTGGAGTCAGCAATTACACACAGAAAGGGGATTTGTTTGGATCAAGTTCAAGTATCAATAATCTTTCACCAGAATACCTGACTCCACCTTTAAAGGTGCTGTACTTAAGTAGCATTTTGGAGTTACATTTCTTCGAAATGCCATAATCTGTCATCTGTAAACTCTCTGTAAAATCTGTAAAATATATGCCTGATGGATAGCCCCTATAAGTCAATGAAGATTTTAATTTAGTCTGTCAATGGCTCCAGAGGGAGGGAACAGAGGAGGAGTCTGGGGTTGTTAATTAACAAAAGTTTTCTTTCGTTTGTTTGTTTTTAGCTTGCCACTGTAAAATCCTTCCTACAAAATCTACAGATACCAGTAAATGTCTTATTTAGAACAAGGTTTGTCTGTGTGCGCGTGTGTGTGTGCACGTGTGTGACAAAGTGCCACTGCCCTTGACTTGTTTTGCTACGTGTTGGAAAGCGAGAGTAGCCCATTCCTGCCTAGGAACCATCTGTGGTGATAATTGATTTAATGCCGACATCTTCACAATGCTGTCCAGCCCAGCCCACTGTGCTGTTAGCAAGACTGCCCCCACCTTTTCACACACTCAGACAGGATAGCACAGGATTAATATCCTCGATATTTCTCGGCTCTTGGGTCGCAGTGTGGCTGGGGGAGGCTCGCTCCTACGGCGGGCAGTCAACTCCTTGACTGTTTCTGGCACGCTGGTCAACTCCACATACCGCGCCGTGTTCACCCTCTGGCTGAAGTCGTGGCACCGTGGCTTGACTGCGGTGATCGTGCGGCCCAGGGCCCTCGCTGCCCTCCGCAGGAAGCCGCCCCTCCCGCCATAAAATATCAAATATTCCCCATGCTTAAGAATATTTGGGCATTTGGCTCGGCAGCCAATCTCTGTGCGATCGGGCCCTAGTTACAGCGTATCTGAAGTGGCCGTGACAACAGGGACGCTTCTCTGTTCGAGCACTTAGTCGTGCTATCAGGTGTGTGAAGAGATAGAGCAGCGTAATGCCTCTCTCTATTAGGGATGTGCACAGAGTCCACTATCTGTATTTGTTATTTGTATTCATGTTTGTATTTGTACAAAATTGAAAATTAGCATAACGATCCTGGACAATGCGAAAAAGTTTGGGGCCAAATGTGTATACCCGCTGACAACTGATTGCTATTTGGGAGCACTTGCAACTCACCTACAGCAGTATCGCACCAGATATAGGCTATGTCTACAGCTGCCCTTATATGGATGTAATATGCTATAGCTGAATACGTATTTGCAGAGTAAGCAAGGCAAAGTATTGCAAGGTATTTTTTAGCTGAATTATACTGAACAACACTTGTTTTCAGGCATGATTATTGTGCAAGATGCTAGCGGCCGTGCAAAACAATGTTGTAAACCACCGGTGTACACCATGCATCAAAGACTCTTCAGCAGCAAGGCCAGTTTACTGCTAACAGTGAAGAAGCAGGCCCAGAATGTGCAGGTAGGATTGCTCATTGATGGAGTATAGCTTAAGCATTGGAAGCATGTCTAGCCTACCTCTTAAACCATATTCACTGTTTTTTACCTTGCAAAAACATGCCCATGCATGTTGGTTGGGTTTCTGCAGTTGTGATCATCTTAGAAAGCTATTATTGCTAATAAAGTGTATATAACCCCTGGGAGATTTCAATTCAGGTTAAAATTTAAAATTCCACGTGGAAGACTGTTCTTTAGTAAATTAAGCTCAAAAACAGCATAAATATATATTATTTGTATTTTCGCCTGACATAATGTTATTGATATCATTTAATACGTTATTGGAATAATGCATCTAATAATAATAATAACCATTTATTTTTATAGCGCCTTTCACGGGACCCAAGGACACACAGACTACAGAGAAACAATAAATAGTAGAGAAAATGTCATACATGGCTTTTTATTTTTTTAAATGTCCGGAGAACGAGCATTTCGGATCTCTGTGTTCCAGAGGGTTACAACCTTTACCATGAGCTCTGTTTTGCTGCTGTTTAGTTTGAGCAGGTTAGATGACAAGTGTTACTAGTGACCCATTATGTTTTTTTTTAAATCAAAACGTAGTAAATATAAAAGCCCACGATTGAAAGTAAATAGGATACAAGTCATATGATATAATGATATGATATAGTAAGCCTGCATATTTTGCCATTTGGAAATTTTAATTGTTTGAATAAGAACAGATATATATATATGCTGAAGTTTAAATGACATTATTTTAATATAGTCAGTCGTGAATTAAAGTGAGTCAGTCTAAGGAATGAAACTCCAGGGCTGAAAATTTGTCCCACTCTGGCCCTTAGGGTCTATGTATCAGACGTTCACACACAGTTGCTTTTGTGACGTAGTGCTGATGGACGGAAGAAGCTGAGACTAGCACCATTGAGAATAGTCGGACTGTGTTTGACTGGACCCTCCCTTCAGATCTGTTCACGTTGAGAGACCCTACCAGGAACACAGAGCTCTTATTGGCTCACCAGATCTCACAAGCCTTTCTGCCACATCAAGGCCACAATCCAGAAAGCTCCATGGATTTCCAGTGTAGCTATTGTTTAATAGGTCTAGATGATCATTTATACTGGGTACTCACTAATTATTTTCAAAAGGAATATCTTCACATTAGCCTTTAACTATCTACGACCTCCTGTGATTACTGGTTAAAGGTTAACAGAAGGAGCGCTATACTTGGGTGAAATCACTCTCAGCAGGCTGACAGTGATTCTAGAAGGTGCTATACAAATGAACGTTGTTATTATTATTATTATTATTATTATTATTATGATTATTATTATTCATAACATCATATAAGCTGCGCACCCAAATGCTACCCCCTTGAAGAACCAGGCAAACAGTTGAGATTATATTCATGGATGTGTGGGCGAGAGACAGATAGAGAGATGGAGAGCGAGTGAGGAGAGAAGGGCAAGAGAACCACAGCAGAGAATAGTGAAGTGGTGGAGAGAGAGGGGGGGGCTTTAGAGGCGAATGCTAAGCAGACAATTCACGGATCACAAGCCACCCGTCCCATACCGCACACTGTCAAAGGTAAGAGATGCAAATGTGTGTTCCCCCTCCAGCTTCTCCAAAGCCCTCTTCAGCTACTTTAATATTTTCATAATCTTATCCAAACAATTCCAGTCTCCTGTGAAAAGCCTTTTCTTTCGGAAAGCTTGAAGGCAGACACTTAGGACTTGCAAAAACTGCTGATGTAGAGAAAGTCTAGGAATGAAATTAAAAACACATTCAAGGGAAGCTCTCTGAAGGTGTTTTACCAACCAAAGCTGCTTCCAGGAAGCTACTATTAAAAAGGGAGAAGTTGGGAAACAATTAGGATAACTACCAACAAATGGATCAGGCGACACAGCTAAACTAGACTCAGGTACGTCCAGTCCATTATGTGCGTGTTCATGGGGAAATGGAACACATGTTCCCTGGATTTAACCAACCAAAGTAATTGTTATTTCTTTCTCCGCTGAATCCATTGCATCTCTAAATCACGCAGATTAAATCACCAGATAAACTGCACATCACCAGAAAGACACTGCCAGCAGCATATGCATAATAAAAGTATGTTTTGAGAGACGATCAAACTCAATGGAGGTTTAAAATATACCAAGAAATCTGTGTGGGTCGTTACAGCCACTTTTGCACGTTGCCCATACATCAACAGACAAAAGCACATCCCAGGTAAGGGATTAGGATTTCCTTTGGTTTAGGACAACATGTAGTGAGGTTGATGGTCATACTCCAAGACAAAAAGAAAGTAAATCCAACCCCAAAAGTGGATTTGGACACGCCCTAACTGCAGTATGCGTCTTGTGTTTCGATCGTTAAAAAGTGTTCCTCTTCTACCGCACTACACAAGCTCAGCTTCCAACATGGCGTCATTCAGACGGACATGGCTCTGACTCTGTGGAGGACATCATTGAACATGGTGCATTGGGCAGAAGGCCACCATGATGGACAGTGGCCCAGTGGAATATGTCATTGTGGATCTCAACATGGGGGCTTATATGGGCGTCAGCATCCTTTTAAAGGCAGGAAATGTTATTTTAGAGAATGCTTGCTAACAACAAACTTCTGAGAAGAAGATCTACCCTACACATTGAAATGAATTGCGAAGCCAAAGGCATTGTTGTTGTGAGCGGTGTTCTCCACTTTGTGTTTTTGTTCCTATTTACAGAGCCAGGGCTGTGTAGAAGTACTGGAATATTTTTTAGGCACACATATTTGCAGACTACACCTTTAAGCCTGCTTTAATTTAGCCAGAGTGGCCTTTTTAAAGAATGTGTTCACTTTTTGATAATTGCAATAGAAAACTATTAGTAGCATTTAGCAGTGGCAGAACGTACCACTTCTCATAACACACCAAGATGAGACACTTCAATGAAGCTTTTAGAAAATGGAAAGATCCCAGTACGGCTTGTGTTTTTCTTTGAATAAAAATGAACATCTTCCCATCAGATAATCAGCCCATTACCAACCCAGTGAGATACCTAAGCTGAGTGCTCTGCACCACTATGAAGCAACACTTTATTTATACGGCCTGTCTTGCAGAATAGAAACATTCCCTTCCAGGAGGGAGATGCTTGTTTTCACGGACGGTGTGAGAGCAGAGAATAACCCGTGGAGGAGAGGACGCTTGGTGAGACGGGTCTGCTGCTGGAGCAGAAGCCAGGTGGAGAGAGATGGGGGGAGGGGGGTGTCTATTGAGGTTAACAGAGAGGAGAGACTGTCTCCGTTGGTCTGTAATTACTGGCTGCTGCAACACCATGTCGCCTTGTCTCATTAACACAGCCACAGGGAGTGGTGGGGGGTGCGTTATTTCTTTCTTCTCATCTGACTCAGCCATTGTTTTCCACCTCTGTTTCTGACACACACACGCACACACACACAAGCACACGCACACACACACACACACACACACACAAGCAAGCACACAGTTTCTTTCTCTGTCACTTTCCTTTTAAGTTCCTCTCTCTCTCTCCCTCTCTCTCTCTCTCTCTCTCTCTCTCTCTCTCTCTCCAACCCCCTCTGGTTCATTGTCACCTCATACTCCTGAGTCTAATCCCCCCCCCCACACACACACACACACACACACGTTCAGCTCTCAGAGTCTGTTCCACACCGTGACCGACGGAAGCGCTGGCACAAAGGCAATCTCCTGGGGGGGTTGTGGGGGGTGTGCTCAGTAAAAAAGCCAGAGTGGGAGGGCACAAGAGCCTGCTGGACGCCTCCGGCAGGGGTGCAGGGGGGCAGGGGCGCAGGGGGGTGATCACACATCTGATAGGGTCTGGGCTGGGGCTGGAATGGCAGCCTATAGACCAGAAGACATGGAATGCACTTGACGATATATAACTTCCTAGGATTAACTTTTCATTCCATTCCAAATAAGATGTTTAGAAATGGGAGCCTCTCTATTTTACAAGGTGCTGTTTTACAGTTTGCTAGGGAATACTAGTGGGTGAACTCGAGTTTACTTCCATAAAACGCATGTGTGAGGTTGAAGTGTCCTTATGGATAATAATGTTGTTCTGCTGTGAGCCCTTCACTGAGATACAGTATATAGAGCACCATACATGTGTTTTCATGCAGATCAGATGCATTGTGCACTTAGAGTTGCTGAAGCTAACTAATCTAAAAAATGAAAACTATAACTTTCACCTGGGTCTAAAAGGTTTTGAAGCTACTGTAGGAATGTCCTCTTGTGAATTGCATGCTGGACATCCATTCTGTAGGTCACAATTAGCTGCAATGTCCAAAGTAGGGCATTCCTCTGAATAAGATTTTAACAGAAACGTCAACATCTTCAGTGGGAGAATGCAAAAGAATGTTGCCTGGTGTTAACTTCCAGTCAAAAGTAGTTTACATAGGTAATGACAGGCTTTCAAACGAATATAAGGACAATAAGTACATTTTAAAGTGCACATGGAATTGTTTAAATATTTAAAAAAGATTCCAAGATTTTGAGGAGAAATTAAAGTAAGAATGGCTGATTGGGTTGTGGTCCCTCTCTGTGTGTGTGTGTGTCTGTGCATGTGTCTGTGTGTGTGTGTGCATGTGTGTGTGTCTGTGCGTGTGTGCTTTTACACTGCACATTAATTGGATGTTCAAATTAAACCTTTTTGGGATTTGCATATTTGCCAGGCTGCGGAGTCTGCTAACATAGATGAGCCCCATGCTAACGTAGAGGAGCTCCATGCTAACATTGAGGAGCCCCATGCTAACGTAGAGGAGCTCCATGCTAACATAGATGAGCCCCATGCTAACGTAGAGGAGCTCCATGCTAACATTGAGGAGCCCCATGCTAACACGAGAGTAGCCCCATGCTAACATAGAGAAGCTCCATGCTAACATTGAAGAACTCCATGCTAACATAGAGGAACCCCATGCTAACATTGAGGAGCCCCATGCTAACATAGAGCGGAGCCTCATGCTAATCAGCTAATCAGGCAAGACGACAGGTCAAATACAAGCAGTGACGTCAGGCAAGGAGCAAACAACAAGCCAATGTGACTGGATCTCAGGCCCTTGTACAGTTAAGGCACCTGCAGCAGGTCAAAGGTCACAAGGCCGGAGGAGGGATGTTTACCAACCAGCAGCAAACACAGAGGAAGCTTGTAAACACAGCAGGGTGGCAACAGAAGCAATGTAGCTGGAACCATTTTCCCACGACTGACAGTTGATTGTAGGGGGTGTGGCTAGAGAATGTTGGCGGGAACATTCACAGTCGGGGCAACGATTCGCTGTTATTGGCCACACGTGCCCTAATCACTTCATCGACCCTCTAATTTACCATGTAGTGTGATGTGTGATGCAGCGATTGGAATTACAGCTCTTTGAAAGGGGACGGATCTCATGATTTGTTTCCAAGAGCCATTCAGAAGTACAGCTCATTGTTTGGTTTTTGTAGAGGGCGGGGATTAGGTATATCTGGGAAGTAATCACTAGGATAATGAGAGGGTAAGATTTGGATCAGATTTGAAGACATCCCAACAATATAATTGCATTTTGCATGTGTTTAGCAGCACTGAAATTAACATCATAGTGATAACGCCATAACGCACTGATTTCTCAGTGGATTTACTAGGTGAAATGTGTTATACAAATAAGGTTGTGTCACCTAGAATGCACTTCGTAACACATCTACCTCTTTTGATTGGCTGCTGCTCTCTGTTCACGCACAGCGAAGTGGATCTACAGTAGGGCAGTTGGTCAAATCTAGATCTAATCAAGCAGATCATTGTTCGCTCCAAAGAGCAGTTGGTAAAATCTAGATCTCACCAAGCAGACCATTGTTCGCTCCAAAGAGCAGTTGGCAAAATCTAGATCTCACCAAGCAGACCATTGTTCGCTCCAAAGAGCAGTTGGTCAAATCTAGATCTCACCAAGCAGACCATTGTTCGCTCCAAAGAGCAGTTGGTAAAATCTAGATCTCACCAAGCAGACCATTGTTCGCTCCAAAGAGCAGTTG
>JAODUH010052613.1:0-12135 GCA_027564835.1 Typhlichthys subterraneus
CCTAGATCAGACGTCATATTCGATGGGCTAGCCTCATGAAAAAAATAAAATGTAAACATTGCGGTTTGCGGTACTGGTGGTTGCTTTCCACGGCCTGTGGTTGTGTTAGCAACACCGCGCTATTCCAATTTTGCGGTTATCGCGACAGCCCTACCTCAACTAGCTCCTTTCAACGCGAATGAGTAGTGGCTCTACTCCGAGTTCCTCAGGGATAGCTGAGCTTCTCACCCTATCTCTAAGTGAGAAGCTAGCCACCCTCCTGAGGAAACCCATTTCAGCCGCTTGTACCCCTGATCTTCTTTCGGTCATGACCATAGGTGAGGGTAGGAACAAAAATTCAGCTCAGCTCTCTTTTCGTCACAACGGTGCGGTAAAGCGATTGCAATACTGCTCCCGCTGCTCCGATTCTCCGGCCAATCTCCCGCTTCATAGTCCCCTCACTCGCGAACAAGACCCAGATGTACTTAAACTCCTTCACTTGAGGTAAGGACTCATTCCCTACCTGGAGTAGGCACTCCATCGGTAGAACCATGGCCTCAGATTTAGCGGTGCTAATGTATGCTGTGAATTTATTGTAAATAATCTGCCTGTAATGGACTGGAGAGATTGTGAGTTTTAACAATCTCATTTTAAAGCCCTGACCTTTTTATATCACAACCACACAAATCTGTGTGTGTGTGTTTCTTTAAGACTGCTACTGAAGGATACATTCCAGAGCAGCTATAAAATGTCCCCACTGTAAACCAGCATTAGCGTATATAACCCAACTCCCCTAGTTAAGCTTCTATGCGTTCTTAGTCAGCATTTGGAAACACACACACACCCACACACACACACACACACAAACACCTCAAACAGAAAGAGATTTAATTATCCAGGCGGTGTATTTTCTCACTAGAATGACAAAATAAAGACATAAAACACCTCACCCACCCCAAAATACAGTGAGAGACTATGGAAAAAAAAGTAACTTATTAATTTCCTACATCCATCTAATTCAGTACTTCTTTTAAAATATATCCAGACATGACAAACATGATTAACCTAAATGGAAAAAATAGCAGAAGTCCCAGTTTTTCACTGATTAGCACTGCTAATGGTGTGGAGGGTGAGTGCAGCAGAGTCTTCTTAGGTACATACTAGACCTCACACTGATAGTGGTGCTCTGCCAACACCACCAAGAGTGCAGGCAAGCCACGGCAGATAAAAACCTTGATCAACAACACATGAGAAACACACCCACGCACAGTCATGCCAAATGGATTGTTAGACACAAGTCCATCGAAACAAAAATACTTGGCAGTTGATTGGATTTGTCTTGTCATTGTTGTTTTCAAGTAGCTTTCGCTGCCGGCACACCTGAACCACGCCTGCAGCTCTGGGTCACATCAATTGTGGATTCAGTCAAAAAGATTTCTTGGCTTTCCAGACTGATTCTCCCAGCGAAGGTAAACTGAAGCATGTAGCCTCGCGAGATCAGGATGGTCTGGCGAGGCTACATTCTTCAGTTTAAGCTACATGCACACTGCAACAGCATAGGAAGCGCATCCCCAACCACTAAGGCTGTACATAAATACATTACTAGTATCACATTAGCCCAAAAACAGTGTACAGAAAAAGACAGGGAATATACTGTGCCAAATTAATAATAGAACTCCATCATAGATTACATATTTAATTTAGTTTTTGTAGCTCTATTTAAGAGTTTAAGAGTATTGCAATGTGTATCATATCGAGATAGAATCATATTGTGACCAATATCGTATATTGCCAATATACTGTATGTCCAGCACTGTTATCAAATATGCCCTTTGAGGCACTATTACACACAGTGTTAACCAGCTTGGTACAACCTGGTTCCAAAACAGAGACAAAGCAAAGCAGGAAGCAGTTAGGCAAGCTGTTGACTCATGTCAGTGATGTAACTCCATGCGTGTGCATACGGGCTTCGCTGTGCAGCAGTGAAGGATGACTGGCCTGCCTGGTCTCTGCTGCGTCTTGCCATAGAATGGGGTGCGGTCGCAGGGCCTCCTCTTAATTGACAGCCCCTTGAGTCACCACAGGCACGCTTGGCCCATTGTATCATCTGCAAGCTCATTAGCCTGGCTCCGCCCAACTACTGCTAACTCAGCTCAATTTACGCCTAGATTATAGTCTGGAAACCCAGGTGTCTTTAGCATTCGCTCAGCCAACCTGGATGGCGGACCAATCAGCATCTATGATGATGGGTAATATTTTTGTCAAGCACGTGTTTCATAATGGTGGTAGAGCTAGATAAAGTGATACAAACAGTTCTAGCAATGCTGATGGGTTTAAGGGTGTCAAGCCCTAGCTCAGACGTCATATTTGATGGGCTAGCCTCATGAAAAATCTAATGTAAACATTGTGGTAATGGCGGTTGCTTGCATTGGCCTGCGGTTGGGTTAGCAACACAGCAGTTTTGCAATATTGCGATTTTCGCGACAGCCCTAGCAGTTACTGCTCGAATTACTGCTGTACTAACAATTGAATTATGATGTCTCTGTGTATATCACAAAAAGGCCTACAGTAGCCTACTGTTACAGCTCATAGGCTCTGCTACAATAGACTACCGGTACTATGCCAGGCTAATTCTCACTGAATTATGATTGCCAGACAGTCTAGTAACCTAGGCTATTGAGACAAAACATGTTAATAAGGAACGAATCGTCGTATTGAACAGCCAAATCCGATGCGACTGATAAATGTAGGAGTACAGCCCTAGGTGTCACAATATGGGGGTTGGAAACCCCACAGAGAGCCACGAAACTGCTTGTGTATTGATGTATCCAAAAGCATTACATTTATTTATGATGTATCTTAAGAGCTGTAATTTAAAAGTGTTTTAAGTCCCCGTGCCTGTTGCAGAGGGACAAACCTTCAGAGAATATAGTGTAAACTATAGGCATTCCATATCTAGACGGCTAGGCAAACAAGCCAGCTCAATATTATTGTTTCGAAATGAAAAATAGCAAGTGCCAAGCAAACGTGGGTGCGCTGGACAGTGTCTCTAGCTGTCGTCTCTGGAGAAAATGATGGATGCCAACTCAGGAATGGAAAAATAATAAAACCAAAAGGTCTCTTTATGTCAACAGAAGTGGCAAAGAGCATAACAGTGTGTCCATTATAAACCAAGAAATAGTGACAGTGTGTCTGATAGAGGGAGGACCTAGCAATAACAGACTTACAGGCTGCTTACAGAAACTGATTTTAGGGGTGTACAGGGCTGGAATTCCAGCCTACAGATACAATGTCTCATCTTAGGTAGGCTATCCACAGCTACAATATGTGACATGTTTTTATAAAATGGTGACAAAGTACCTCTAGAGCACCTGCCCCATGTTGAGAGACCAGCTACTCACCGTGGCATATCCTGTCAAGGCACCACTGATCTTCGTCATTGACCCAACTAACATAATGATGAAGGATGAACATGGCTGCATAGCCGACTAGTATAAGATTTATGGCAATAAAGTCCCAAGCTTAGAAACATGATGCATTCTCACAGGGCTGACTAGACCTGATACTCAAGCCAAGACATGCAGGCTTGCTTCAAACAACCTGGTGGGAAGTAAACACACACAAACCACAATATCTGTGGTCTTTCTTCACTATTAAAAGACCCATTCCATGAAAACCTAGTATTTCTAGTTGTTTTTGGAATTAGCAATGTCGATGTGACACGGAGAAGTAATAAGCCTTTCAAAGTGGACTGTTAGCTTCCTGGTCTGTATTGGCTAAAAAAGGGAGAGGGGCGGGGATACAGGTGAATGAGAGAAACGTGCATATGTTGCATAGATTACTGCACACAGTTTGTTTGGTAACGCCCCTATGAGGATATGGCCAGCTACGTAGTATCAGTGAAATATGCAAGGCAAGGAACTGATGTTGATTTCCAGTACGGTATACATACCGTAAGTAAAAGTTTAATGTTCAACATTTGCAGATGACCAAGTCTGTACATCTATTTTTTGATACAGTAACTGCAGGCTACCATAGCATAAACAAGTTGAGTCTGCAGGACAGGAATAATATCAAGAGTGATGTGCACATCAATATCTACATTAGATTAATATAGGCTATTGTTCAGAAACCGTAAACGGATTAGAAATAGGCTGCTTAAATAATGTGTTGATATACTTAACCTAAACATTGCTCATTGATAAAGACGCACTTGCGGTTTATAACGAAATTGTATCCCCTGCCGGAAACGGATTGCTGTTTTTGGTACCGCGACTAATAATGTTTTTATCTGGGTCAGTGATCAGTCATATCATACAAAGCATTTAACGTTACGTCCGTGATCATAACAAAGATAGAATATGTCTTTGTTTAATTTTAATGTTTCTTGTTTAATCGAATATCACTTTGTGTTGTTGCTAGCAGCTTTGTGCTATGTAACCCTTCATTTATTAAATAATACGTGCTTATGGGTACATGGCTGTTTAGTGGGCAAGGATGGCTGCGATGTTGTGCTATGATACAATTTTACCTTCATTTATGAAATAATGTGTTTAGTAGGTACATGGTTGGTTATAAAAACGTAACACCGTTCCTACACAGGGCTGTGTGACCAAGTTGCTGCTGTGTTGTTGAAACAAACAACAATGAACTACATTCTGCCACCTGTATCCTTTACTGTAGTCTGGATGGCGAGGCGGAATTCATGCGCAATATTAACACCTTGAAAACACTGCTGAAAATAAACCAGAAACCAGAATCTCTGCCCCCCACATTGCCACTGTTGTGAGAATGTGAGGTGTGGTCAGCACAACTTTGTTTGTGTTCCCATTTATATATCCAGGGCTGTGTAGAAACACTGGATTATTTTTCCCCAGTGCGCACAGAGAAGCGACAGCTAGGGGACCTCGAGGAGATATTCGCCGAATTTGCCATTGCATTGCCAGTGTATTATCTTAGAATCGCCGCTTCCACCTTTAAAAGGAACTTGATGTGAATAGAGAGTGCCTGTGTATTCTGGCGTGTTGCACATGCCTGTATGTGTGTCTAGGTCTTCCCAATCTACTTTACCCACCCCTGTGCAGAGGCATGTTGCCATTCCACCGCCTGTTACTGGAACTAGTATTTCCTGTTGGACATGGCTGCCTGTGTGCAGGAAAAGGCACTGCAGATCAGCTGGAGACAAGTGCACCTTAACTCGACTTCTTAACATTTCTTAGTTGGCTTGTGGAGATGCGTCTACCGCTTTCCACACGCCAGCGCCACTTTGGCTACGCAGGACTCACAACAGGACTAGGCAAACAGTGATAACTCTCCGCTCTAGATATCGCAAACCTTACACGACACGTGCGTTCTCACCAGCGCATCCGGAAAATGGGCTTCTCACGCGCTTTGCTTTCCTCTCTGGCCTGAACAGAGTTTGGTTTGATGTCCCCTAACAACAGACCACTGTGTTTACCATTCTCTGTCCCCCAAGGGGACAACAGGGAATTATATTTCTTGCGATAGAAACAAAGTTGCTAGCCACCAACTACATGTTGTTTGCATCGTAATACTTGAGCTGTGACCTCCCCATACCCTTCTATTTTCTACGAAAATCCCACATCTCTCTCGCACACGTAGGCATAAAAATAAGATCTCAGAATGATGCTGTGGAAAGAGGAAATTGACCTGTAGTATGGAACTGCTCCTCAAACCATAGTACCATGTTAAAACACAGTGTCTTGTCCATTGAAGCAACGTTTTGACAAGAGGCCAGTATTAAACAGGAAGTCGATTGGCAACAGTCATAAGCTGTGACCCAAAAACTTGGCCTCGCATAGAGGAAGAACAGTGTCTGGCCGTGAGTAAGCACTAAAAAAGTTCACCGTTATAATAGTGCAATTCAAAACTAGGAACAGCTATCACGAAAACAGAAGCTACAGTACAGTAGACTAAAATCAACAACTGTGTGTGTGTTCAGGAGGTACTTCAAGGATACAAGTTATAACAATGACCTCATCAGTCAGTTGTAGCAGCAGCGTATCACCTCAAACCGCTTTAACAGTATTTAGCATTTACGCTTACAAGCAAAAGTGCCTTCTCTGTCCCTTTGACCTATTGTAATCTTTTACTTGTCCCGTGCGCTACTCTCAGAACCCAGGTGACCGTAGCTGCCAAGGCTGGCTGACTCCATGAAAGGCTATCCAGCAGAGACCTGCTTGCCCTACTTTGGGCAATAGGCAGTGAACCGCTGGGAATTGTTGGGTCATTTTAATTGTAATTTCTGCCTGAAAAAGTGATCAGTACTAAAACATTAACAAAGTCAGTGGAATTGTTAGAGTGTAAAACCATCCTAAACAACAATTTTGACATTTTTTATTACACTGCAAGTACACAAAGTCGACGGACGGACAGACATCCGAAACAAAGAGCATATTAAGTGTTAAAATACAATAGAGATAAGCTGGAGTGGACCACCTTAAATGGACATGGTATTCCTGAATAGAGAGATGAGAATGAGAATGAGAATGAGAATCCCTGACTCAACACACCATGTGACACTAAGGTCATAGAGGAATGTCTCTCTCATGTTGGTACATTAAATGGAGGCTGTACTTCCCAGGGCAGCCAGTGAACCCAGTGATACATCAACCAGACATCAACAACAACAACAACAACAAGCAAAGCTGAGAATCCCTGCTGCTCTGCACTTTCAAACTGTAGCTCAGAGTCCACAGCTTAGTCGTCTAATAGTGCCAAGCACAGCAGGGGGGAAAACATAATGTTAACAGATGCTGGAAAGGGATAATAAGGAAGAAACAGAAGGAAAGAGGAAAATAAGACTAGATGGGGGAAGCAGAACAGTGGCGGACCATTAAAAGCAGGGAGCGCCAGGCGGCTGACTGAAGCTTTCTGAGACACTGACGTCAGTCAGCCCATGTGGGTTGAGGAGCTACTTAGAGGCACAGTGCCAACCATGGAGATATGCTGATCACAGAAACAATGTGGGGGTTTGTTGTCACAGGCAACACTGGCCAATGGGCTGTGCTGATGCAGAATCAGAGCAGACTTCAAACGGGATTAAAATGGGACAACCAACCTAAGACTCAGATAACACACATTACAGCATACAGCACACAGCAAGTCAGATGACAGGAGAAAAACAGGATAGCACAATGTCCACATTATAGCCCATAGAGATAACATTTACAACACCTGGACACACCGTGTTGACCATACCCCTCTCTCTTATAGTAAGTAACCAATAACCTAGTTGTCAAGGTTCATCCAAATTAACGTTTACCTAGTAATAAAAAGTATTA
The DNA here is from genome assembly GCA_027564835.1 of Typhlichthys subterraneus. NCBI lineage: Eukaryota > Metazoa > Chordata > Actinopteri > Percopsiformes > Amblyopsidae > Typhlichthys > Typhlichthys subterraneus. The sequence goes on from JAODUH010052613.1 coordinate 7,284, forward strand.
TAATAAAGCTGCTGCACATCTTAAAGAACTGTTTCAATATCCTTACTACCTTTTATATTGTTTTAAAAGGAGTTCAAGGTCAAAGTAATTGTACCTATAATGATGCCAATAAAAATAGTATAGTCTGCTATTGTAAGCAAATTGAAAGCTAATGTTTTCTTTGTCAAATTCAGTGAATATCTCCTCACATTTCACTATCTTACTGCTCTCTTTGCATGCTGCAAAAAAAGAATATGGTACATTTACACAGCCCTGGCTCTGTAAATTAGGAACATAAACAGTCGCAAACAGCTCACAATAATATTGGCTTAGGTTTCGCAATTAATTTCTAATGTGTGGGGCGGAACTTCTGAGGGAGTTTGTTTTGATTTGAGATTTAATTTAGCAAGCATTCGAGAATAACAGACCCTGCTTTTAAGATTGCTTTTTAAACCACATTAATTTCAGACAACAGAATTATTTGGAAAATTGAAGATACAATTTTGGTTGTATATGCTCAAAATTCTTATTCGGTCCTTTTAGGAACGTGCTATTTGAAGCCTGTATTGCACAAAATAATTTAAAAGAGCTTTGAATTGAAAAATGCTGAACAAGTACAGCACTTCTTACAATACACAAGACTTAAGAACATTTCTGTAAATCCGGCCACAGGCTTCTAGTGATCCAGGATCATTGAGAAAGTGTCATTTATAACAATGACACAGCCTGCATTCACAGCTCCCCTTTATTATTGTGTCAGGAACCTGCTTTAACGCCACTGCCACCTCAATAAACAAAAGATAAGTGACTGCAGTGTGACATGGAGACCAACAGAAGAAAAACAGAAAGTAGTTTAAGAGTAAAAATAGGATGAGCATGAGATACTTAACCTAGAGGTTGAACAAGAACATGGGAGACAGGTTCACCTTAAAAATCATGGACCTACTACATTCATCATGTGACGTAAACAATAATATGTGGAATCACTTTCCTTCCAACTGTAACCTTATTCAAACTGAGTGTATTACATCTTATTGACAGATTTGGACATAAATTATTTCCTACATCCATCTATCTCTCAGTCACCATATTGAGCATAATAAAACACTTCCCCTAACCTCTCGAGGACCAAAATGTTCCATCTATCCCATATCAAGCTAAACTTAGCTAGTCTACTACTGTACAAACAAGAATTTGTAAGTGTACTGTAAATTATATGATACAAACTGACACCTTATATCCTGTTCAAGGCTTGCAATTTTGGCATGAGCAATGATTCTGGAGGTGGGAATGCCTGAATCTCACTCACACACATGCACACAAGAACAAAAACAATTTTTGCTCCATGTTTATAATAACAAATGCCAAGCTTCATATAAGTGAGGAGCAGAGCCCTTAACATAATTTTGGGATTTGCTACTGACCAGAGGTTAACTGGTTTCCAAAAGACAAAACTAAACAAAAAATGCAGAGCCACAATAATGTTTGGGAATTTGAGGCCACATAAGGTGAAAGCTTTACCTTGAACTAAGCTGCGTATCAGATAAAAACGATAAAGTAAACACATTTAATTACAGGGAACATTTTTCTTGAATTACAAATTCAACAGTGATATTCCTAGAAAAATGTAGACAAGCACACACATGCCAAGAGTTGAGTCTACAGAGTATTAAACCTTATATTGTACACAGTCTTAACTTCAAGGTTAGAACTTTACCATATTGTATCTCCCTTATTCTTTTGTGAGCAGAAAATAAAATCACCTGTGATGCTCTGAAGACCCTAGACAAGGCTGTCTGATCGTTGTGATATCACCTGAACTTGACTATGGTACCAATATGAAGCATCGCCACACGAGTTCAGCAATAAGCAAGGGTCAATTCACCACTTACTATTCAGATATAACATAAGCAAACAACAAAAGTGACTCTAAAAGTTAAACATGGAAGAAACGTCTCATTGTGGAGACCATACACATGTAAAAGTAAGATAGTTAAGATACATTTTGCGACAATAACTAATAAAATGTAATAATTGTATCACTGCTTACTTACATGCAGTTGAAGAGGATATGTTGTCAATGACTGAGTTAGCTTATGTTAGCATGTTAAATGCTACTTAGCAAGACAGCCAGCAGTTTTATGTTAACGGTAAAGGTAGCATATTGTTAACCAAATCACTACTACTGTACTCACAATAATACTATGCAAACGAAAACACACAAAACTGTGTTGTTAAACTTACATCCTTCTGCTCTGACTTGATGTTGAATAGGTTGAACCTTTGAAGTCGAGCTCTCATCCCATCCGCCATAAGCAGAGCATTCCCATGTAAAAGTTATACGTACACAAAGTCTTTTTTTTGTCATGGAAAACGTTCAACTCAATTGAAAACCGACGTTACCGTTCCTTTGCCATTAGTAGTGCGTCTACAGTGCGGCAGGTCTCCCCGCACGTCAACTCTACCAATACGCTGAGAAGGGGGCTGCACTGCAGTTACTGGCCCGGGCTGTCCAGCTTTAGGCGCCAGTATGTGAGGACAGGAGATCATAGGAGAGCATGTTTCTACGTGTTTTACCTGATTACATTCTTATCGGGCAGAAATTTAACAGCGTGTCCTGGCCTCGGCTACGAAGGGAGAGATCCAGTAAAGCAGGAATGCCCCACAGGACGCACGTATGAGCCAGGGCTGGGAGTTCCGCAAAATAAACAGTGGAAAACCTTTACGGTACGCACAAACATTAGAGGCTAGGCTAGATGGATACTCCCTGTATTGCTAGCAAACAGTGGCAATGACTGGATTGAGATTCCAATAAACATATCACGCTCAAAAATGATACACTGGCATTTAGATCGGAAGCGAATGGTTTTATCTTTGTAAACTTTTTTGACAATGGAGTATTTTACTATTTAAAGCTGACACCTAGTGGTCACTTTTCAAAAGTTCAACGATAACTAAATTTAGAACCAAAGATTGTATAATTACAGTATATTCTCTCTGCGAAAACTAGTCACAGTTACAGCGACAAAGTGAAAATAGCAAGTTTTATAAAATTTTTATTTATTTAGTATAGTAAATCATATAGTCTACACTTTAATTATATATAGTGCAGATTATATTAATTATTCATTTATTATTAATACATATAACACACACACACACACTTTAAAGATTTAGGGTTACTGGCCGTCATCTCTCAGAACAATAGTTATTTCTTTCTGCACATGTTGAACCTGTAATCAAACCCACAACAATGCTCCAGAGATACTAGTGTAATATGTCCCTTAGTCTTCTTTAATCAGTACAAGCTTTGCAGATGTGCCAACAATTGTAAAATGGTTTTCTAATGATCAATTAGCCTTTTTCAAATTAGAATCTTAAACTAAGACAAAATGCCATTTGGAACATAAGAGTGATGGTTGCTGAAAATTAACTTCTGTATGCCTATGTAGGTATTCCATTAAATATGAACTACATTAATAATTTGTAACATTAACATATCTAATCTATCATTATTTTCATTGACAAAATGAATAATTAGAGAGGGTAACGACAGCTATAGGAGGAAAATTGAGTATCAGCTGAAAAATAACAACGTCCGAGAGGTCTGGAGGAGCCTGAATACCATATCCAGGTATAAAGGGACCACACCTAAACCTGTGGAGGACCATCAGTGGCTGAATGACCTGAATATATTTTATAATAGAAATGACATCTGCCTCCCACCCTGACCAAACACCCCTGACGAGCACATCACTATCGTCATTCTCTCTTTGTCCAACTCCCCCCCCCAATGCACTACACCTGGCTCAGGGTTTCACTACACCTCCAGCACACCTGTACCCCTATGCCCCGTTTCACTACACCTCCAGCACACCTGTACCCCTATGCCCCATCCCCCAAACTACAATTACCTCCAGCACCGGGCACCCAACCACAGATCTGATTAAAACTGGTAACCAGGTGAGAAGTGAACTGAGGAGACTGAAGATTAAGAAGGCGGCCGGACCAGATGGCATCAGTCCAAGGCTCCTTCGGTCTTGTGCTGACCAGTTAAGTGAGACTATTCAGTACATGTTCAACCTGAGCTTGAAGCTGGAAGAGTCCCACAACTGTGGAAAACATCCTGCCTAGTCCCTGTACCCAAGACGCCCCACTCTAAAGAGATGAACGACTACAGGCCAGTGGCTCTGGCATCTCATCTGATGAAAGTGTTAGAAAGACTGGTTCTGGCATATCTTCGTCCCATGGTGAGCTTGTCGATGGACCCACTGCAGTTTGGCTACCAGCCTGGCATTGGAGTGAACAATGCCCTCATCTATCTGCTCCACAGATCCCTCTCCCACCTGGAAAAAGCTGCAAGCACTGTGAGGACGTTTTATGGTTTCTGTAGTGCTTTTAACACCGTCCAGCCTACGCTGCTGAGGGACAGGCTGGAGGACGCTGGAGTTGATCTTCACCTTGCTACCTGGATCACCTCACCAGCAGACCAGTTTGTGAGGATCAAGAACTGTCAGTCTGACAGGGTGATCTGCAGCACGGGAGAACCACAAGAAACAGTGTTGGCACCATTCCTCTTCACCCTCTACACTGCAGACTTCACATTCAACACCTCAGACTGCTACCTCCAGAAGGTCTCTGATGACGGCTGTCGTTGGCCTCATCTCTGATGATGAAGACAGAGACCTGAACTGGGACTTTGTGGACTGGTGCAACAGTATCCTCCTCCATATCAATGCAGGAAAACAAAGGAGTTGGTGGTGGATCTTCGCGGGAGAAAGCACGACCCTCTTGTACCGGTAAACATTCAGGGGTTGGACATTGAGATTGTGGACTCCAACAGGTGCCTTGGTTTCCAGGTCAATAATAAACT